>JANHZT010001983.1:152670-164427 GCA_032468215.1 Stegonotus admiraltiensis | reverse complement strand
GCTATTGCTTAACGCATTGTAAGCCGCCCTGAGTCTCCGGAGAAGGGCGGCATATAAATCAAAGCAAAAAAAAAATGAGATAAAATTTGGGAATCCTTCAGATTCTTCCCACTGTTACATTTAAAATAGAAAGAAAATGCCAACAAGAAATCGCAATAGCATTTACATTTATATACCTCTTCACAGTGCTTTACAGTCCTCTCTAAGCAGTTTATAGAGTCAGCAGATTTCCTCAGTATAGTCTAAAAAAAAATAGATGAATACAATTTCACTTGAACATCTTAACTTGACAGCATATATGATCCTGAAAAAGCAAAACCTTAAGTAGTGTGGGTTTGAATTGTGTTTTGCACTATGAGTGATTCCTTTTTTGAATTAAACCTCATTCTGTATAACTTCTTGGTTAGTACTCCCAGTTCCCTACCTACAACACATTTCCTAAAATATATATTCATAAACTAAATTATACTAATTTCATTGGGACTTATATCTAGGATTGCAAATTTTAGCTTGTGTTAACTGATTCTTTTACAGCCAAAAGTGACAATGTTTGATTAGCAAAATATTCAGACCAGGAATACTGTGCTGCGTATACTCACCGGCACTATGGTTAGGGTCTATAGAGAATCCTTAGAGCGGGTGGTTCTAAATTGTTTATCCTTTATGTGTTTGGGCTGTGAGGCATATAAGGGACAAACCTCTGTGGTTTAGATAGTCATTTTGCCTCTTAACTCCTTTAATTCTCCTCTCTCTCATTAGCAAAACAAATTGGTCTTCCCCATGTCAATAATAGCATGAGCTCAGCTGCATTTTAGGAGGTACAAACAGCCCCAGTTGCACCTAGCAAATGCGCTGATGGGGGGGGGGCAATCTTTCCTTCTGGATCCATAATAACTTTGTAGAGCAATTTCTATATTTCTATATACTTTAGATATAGTTGATCTCAAAGAGGTTCACAATAAAGTGGTTAAAATACAATAATGAAACTTATGCATTCAAATGAAGGAAGACAAAACCAAAATGGGATTATTCATTCCTCTGGCAAGAATTGAAGGATGAGGGATTTTAACTACGGGTTTCAAACTCGCAGCGTCATGTTACCGTCACATGACTTTTGCGACATTTTTCCCATTCAAGGAGCTGGGGTAGCCATGGCTTGTGCATTCGGCACTCCTGGTCTATATATAATAGTGACCAGACCACAGGATGGTGAGAGATTCTGGGTTCAGGCATCACTCCTAATAAGGGTTATTTACGAGTAAACACAGAATGAGGCTCTGTGGTTCTTGGCATAAACCTCAGAGTACTTCTTGGGTGATCGTTCTGATCATCCAGGTCTATAAAACAGGGCAGTCATTGTGTGAAGATTTAGGTCTTTAAGTTTTTAGGGTATTTTTTTTACTTGCCAGCAATGCAATTGTTTCAGCAGAAGTATTGCTAACTCATGGGTAAGTGTTCCACTCAGAAAGCCATTCTCAAATTCTTAGTTTTTAAGATGCCAGGACTTTCTTGCCCCCCAACAATGGACGAATAGAGCTACCTGGAGCAAGTATGAAAGAGTTTGAGAAAGGGAATGTGTGGCTTTGTTTTCTTACTCTTTTCCTTGTCATGCTACCTTAGTTTCACTTAACTTCTGTCCTTGCTTCCTCAGCCATAAAGCTAGTCTGCGTTGGGTTTGTACCTCCAAAGGGCTTTTTCCAAGGTTTTCTTTATTGTTGTTTGTAAAGTGCTTTGGGAACGTGCCGAAAGACATGCAAGGAATCATTATGGTTAATAATCCATTATTTAAAATATTTAGGGCCATTGAGAAAAATAATGGCACGTATGTAGTGAAGTGGTTAATGCGATTGCATCTCTTACAGGTTTCACCAGATACACTCGCTGTACAATGGATAATTGTTAGCTCTTGTTGTGCAGATGCTGCTGCAGATGGAGCCCTGTACCTGCATGCATAGCAAATGAATTAGACTGGCAATCCCCTTTATAAAGCATAAATATGTAATTTGTTCAGCTGTTGTAATTAAATATGTATGTGTGAAACAGCCACCATTCAGGTCATTAATGATGCGCTATGCCAAATTAGAGCTTACAGACAGTAATGTACATTGTTGTGCAGTGGGGGAATTGCAAATAACATAGCTAAGCCTTTTCCTAGTAAAATGATGGATTCAGTGGCATTAAAGGGAATATTTATATTTCTGGCATTTTGATTACTTCAGACTATATTGACATTAATGTACAACGAAAGAAAGCACAATTGGATGCTGTTAGTTTTATTTGATTATTGTTTGAACATTTTAAAATGCCCTTTAGGTGCACATGTTGCAGGATTTTATGGAGTATAGCATTTTGTATCCGTTCAGTACATATGCTGATTCAGTAATTAAGACACATAAAAGCCCCAATCCATACAGTCTTGTGGGTGCGGGCATTGATAAGCACACAAGGCATTCCTGCACATACAAAGACTTGCCCAAGCCCAGCAATATGAAATACAATTTTAGATACACATTTTTTCTTGCATCATGTTATACCCGAAAATGGGGACATTAATACTGTTTAAAAACTCTATGTGTACTTTTCACATGCATGTTTCAGACTCTTCATTGATAAGCTAGTGGAATTAGTTCAAAAAGTGCCATTGCTAAATAACTTTCCATTTCCATACTAATCTACAGGATTTGTGAATTACTTCTCATTAATGTATTTATGGCAGTTCAAAATTCTTTCCGTGTATGTCACCTGCAGTGTCTTCCATAGGTAATAGAAAGAGTCCAGTAATCCATTGGATTTCAGCAGATGCTCAAGACCAGAATATGATTTTTATAATCCCTCAGCTTTAAAGAAAGTTTTTTATTCCTTCATCTCCTATAAGGATAGAATATTCAGGTACAATTTGAGAACTATATTTTGATCATGACATAGAAAAATTAAATCTGATCAGGTACTAATCAGATCTTTTGTAAGAATAAAGCAGCAATATTAAGGAACAAAATTAAGAAAAGTCTATAATATTGCAAAATATTTGCCCATGTTGATGTAACTAGGTTATTTTCTCACTGCGTATACTTGGTCTGTATTATGGTTTTACATATGTTTTGTTTTGATTACTAGTAGTGAGTATACAAGCGCTAATCATGTTGAACTTTCTGACAACAGACTAACAGAAGTAAGGATCTTCCAGAATTAATTGTATTTTGTTCTCAGTGGAACAGGACATTTTTATTATTATTATTCTTTGTCACATGTTTCAGTTTGGCTTCCTCTTGGTAATATTAGTGGTGGAATACTTAGATTTAAAGTAGAGTGACATAAGTTACATCACATACATTTATGATTTGGGGAAAGATTGGACCAGCTAAGTAGCGGTATTAAGAACTATTTCATAAAAGCCAAGTAGAAAATGAGATTAAATACCAGAACATTTTCTGTACTACTGAATTTGACTCTGCAGCTATGCAAATTAAGAGTTAAGAAGTTGATTTGTGAAGTGCCAAAGAGCATCACCTACTGTATTGTCATTTTTACAACTATATGAACCCCCTCAGAAGGGTCATCAATCAATTCAGGATGAGCTGTCAGTACCCTCAATACCCAGTTATACAATTCCATCTCAGGCCAAGTGATGGATACATCTTTGCAGATGGAGGTCCTGTTTGTGGAAAAACTGCGGACAGTTAAGTTTTCTCTCCGTTCAAAATATTGATGGGGAGTCTGGAGGCACTGTTCCTCATTTACAGCCCTTTCTCTTTGGGACAGACTTCCCCCAGACATTGGACAGGCCTCCAGCTTGACACTGTTTAAGAAGCTTTAGAATTGGTAGAGTTCCAGGGAATATTTAAGATGTAATTGCTACCATTGGATTGTGTGTTAGGGTGCGTTTTGTTTAATTTGTTATTTTTAATTAAATTTAAATTGAACTGTAAACTGTTGGGAATTTTATTGGAAATACTGTGATATGTAAAGACTGTACAGAAATAGATAAATTATAATATAAAGCTAACAACTTGATTTCATTAACCTGATAGTGAAAAATTCTGTATTGGTCTAGTTTGATACAAGTTAATTCATGTTGACATATTAAAGTATTAGTGTGGAATCTATGTACATTTTATTTAAATCATTTAATTATGAATTGAAGGGTTATAATTATTTCAAAATTTTCATTCTCTCCATTGTTATATGACAAAGCAATAAAGTTTTAAAAGTAGGTTAAATTAATTTAATGAATTTCAGACAGAAACAGATTTGGCTTTATCCCCATCCCCCACCCCCCACCCCTGTGGTAGACCACAATGAATGTTGACATATAGAAATATTTTTTCCAGATTGAATATGAGTTTTCTAATAGGAAAGGTTTTGCATTTAAACTCATTCAACTTTACTGAGATCTGCTGTTTTTATAATGGTTTATTTTCTTATCTCTTAGAGTTTACAATTATCTTGAAAATATGAAAATAAATCTGTTTTGAGAGGAATGTGGTGCTAATGGGAAGTGTAAATTCTGTAAAAGAAGAGGGTTCTATGGGATAAACAAAATCTCTTGGGTTTGCCTTTATTCATCTTGGAACTACCTTTTCTCCTCTGAAGTTTTCAATTCCATGTAAAGATGTTGTTTTTAAAACAAAGTATATATTATACACCTGAGAGTGGCCTTAATTTTAAGGAAATTTAAATGAAAGAGGGCACAGAAAAATCTCTCTACTGATAAACCAGCTCTGAATCAATCATTTCTATAATTTCCATTATATTTATTATAATTTTCAAAATACCTACTTACTAAATAATAATTATATATCCTCATTTTTCCTCTGACAGCGCTATTTTCTATTACTTCTGTTGCAACCACCTTTTCCTTCACTGTTATGACTGTTGCCTCTAATGCTACTTCTGGTTGTTGCCTCTAATTCATTGGAATGGTTTTTTAAAATTTATCTACAAGATTTTGATTATTGATTTAATTTATAGATTCTTTAGCAGTCTTCCAGTTCCAAGGGCTCCAAAGCAGTTTATAACTGAAATGAAAACTATTTAATCCAACATCTGAAAATATATTTAGAAACCAAAAGTCAAAAACAGCAATAACAACAATGGGGGGGAGGGGGAGCAATCCATATAAAATGCTGACTAGTGAGACAGCAGCAAACAATCTAACTTCTAAATTAGGATAAAATGTTGATTATCTAAATAAGAGGATAATTGTTTGCATTGAATCTCCAGCCAAAGAAACATGTGGGTAACATATTAAAATGCAGTGGGAAAAACCAGAGACTCGGTTTAAATTTTCTGGAATATTTAGCACTTTACAATAGTGTATATCCTTTACAACACCACAAATATACAACTGTATGCGAAAGGTATTTCAGTTAGCCATGTGTTTAATTGGTTGGGACTGCAGCACTGACCAGTTAAATGGAAACACTTGAGGGAGAGTCAAATGGAGCTGGTGTCTCAGCAGAGCAGAGTTTCCTTGACATGATGTTAATTTTAATCCTTCAAGGTAATCCATAGAAGACGCACACCAGGAGTACTAGCATTGCCTTTATTGTAAAGTTATGTTAGCAGAAGTTACTTAACTTGCAAGTCTGAAAGCATTTATTTATTAATTAAATTTATACATATCGCCCATCTTGCTGTTTGGGCGACTCTTTGTCCCCTTCTTTACTTTTTTCATTTTTATTCATCTAGATCAGGGGTGTGGAACAATGACCCCTTTATGACTTGTGGACTTCAACTCCCAGAATTCCTGAGCCAGCATGCTGGCTCAGGAATTCTGGCAGTTGGAGTCCACAAATCTTAAAAGGTCCATTGTTCCACACCCCTGATCTAGATGTCCTCACTGACTGCAACTAGATATGGATTTTCCCTCTGAAATTAGCTAAGATTTGTATTGAATTGGAGACTCTTTAGAAAGTTAACAAAAATATTCCTTCAAATTGAGACACTTAGCTGCAAGGGCTGTTCTTACTCAGCCAGTACATAATTCAGCATTGTGCCATGAGGGTACTGTCATTTCTCCCTCAATTTAAGGAGGAATGAGAAATGTCTATTTGTTAAAGAGGAGACTTGTACTTAAAAATGGAAAGGTCAGACAACTCATTGTGTGAAAATGTACTGGGCCTTGTTATCCCTTCTTAATTCTCTTCCTTTAAGTTGATGATGTTTGTTTGCAGAGGAATTATTTCTAAATATGACTGTACCTTCTTCTATAAACAGAGGATCAAGCTCCAAATCCATACTGAAAGTAAAAATATGAGACAGCTGTTTTAATGTGACTCATCCTACCTTCCCGAACTGACAAGAGGTGTAAATGAATTGGCCCTAGCTATAAACATATTAAGCACAGAAAAGCTGTGTTAGATAAATCAGCTATTAATAAAAGGGGTGGGGACACACTGGTGGCATCTGGCCAGGTCCTTTATGATAAGCCTTTGCAGGCGTGGGCCAATCCAGTTTGATAGTTTGTTGGCATTGGCTTCTTCGGGCAGTGCTGCAGTAAACACTTTTCCTTGGAAGTTGGTTTTCTGTTGTGTCTGGCAGCCACACTGGGCTGCTTGAACTTTAGCCAGAGGCAAATATTTATTCATCAGAGCATGCAGTGTTCAACTGGTCAGGCCTGCAAGAAAGGGGGAGAGCAGTTGGACTCTTTGACCGTAAAGGATGTGTGTCTTTTTTTTTAATGGCATTCATGACGTGGTGAAATGGAACCCCATTTGCGTCTATTTCAGTGTCAGCTGTGTATCTTGTAACATAAACTTTGCAAATTTGTTTAAACATCAGGCTTAGATGTATTTCTAAAAGAGGAGCATCCTGATCTGAGCTCTGTTCCTTTAATTCCTGTTGGAAAGTTTACAGTTAATATTTTCCCTGGAACGCTGTCAAGCTTTTGACAGAGCCTGAGTGTATGCTGAACTGTGAAACTGAGAAGCAGAGCAAGTTGTGAGAAATCTGTTTCTACTCAAATCTGTAAGGTTTATAAAAACTTCAGAGAGGCAGAAAGAGGGGGAGAAAAAAATTTGAGACTGGCTCTCATTTTGCTTCTCATGGAGCGCAGCAAGTCCGCCATTTTAAGAATTCAGCAAAGGGCGAAGCTTTCAGACTCCTTACATGGCGGCTGTATTTACTTCAGTACCGGCCAATCGTACAGTCTGTGCCAAATCATGTGACATGCCACGAATGCACTTACAGTCATTTCCTTGTTTCTAAAACTTTGTTACCTCGATAGATTACCTTCCCTTGTTTTTGATGCCAAATGTTCTTTGCCGAACGTGTCTTGCAAGCTGGCATTTGTCCACGAAGTTATTTTAGTAGGTTAAAAAAAATCTTCAAGCACTTGAGCTGTGTGCATTCTTTATGGAAAATGGATTTCCCCTCCTGGCCTCAATCCAAAAGCACAGAACACTCGCTGGGCGAGAAGAGAGCTTCTCTGCAGAGGAACTGGTGGACTGACACACTCTAAATTTTTGGCACTTGACCAGACGAGTGAGATAGATGCCAGAATTCAACAAAATAACACATTATTGTGTAATAGGAACAGGATTCAAAATGAGCAAAGGCTCACAAGAACTGAACACCAGTGCTGCTTTCTTTCTTTCCTTTTCTTTTTTTTAATATAACAGAAGCTCAAAATGGCACTTTAAAAATGTTATTTCAGAAGAAGGAAGGAAATAGAACTGTAAAGTATTGAATGAATACAATCATACAGTTTCAACATAAAACAGGAGGGCTGGAGAGAGGGAGGCAGGGAGAAAGAATGGATTAAAATTACTTCAGTGAGTTTTTTTTCCCCCTCCCAAACTTGCACTGTATTATTCAGGTTAACCCAATGCTTTCCGATCCAGAGTTCTAAATTATATGGAAAACATTTAAAACAACACACTTTTTTTTATTTAAGAGCCCACAAATTCAAAATCTTGATTTTAGTGTTAAAAATAAGTTTTAAATTCTTAAAATCAAAGTAGTCAGTGAAAAAAAGTTAGTAAGGCTAAGCACGCATGTTGTTATATTATTGACACAGCAGTTAACTGTCCTTAAGTTAGATCTGCTAGAGAGTGAATCAGTCAACAGTAAGTTTTATAGACTAGCAGAAGAATGTGATTACTATATCTCACAAGGGTCTATATGTGCTACCGTACTGTGGTGTTGACATAACTGACTTTAGTACTGCTGGTTAGGAATGAAGGGCTATTTTGCTCAGAAATCATCCCCACCTCCAGGACAGCATAATTTTATTGAATCAATGGGTAAACCCAGACATGTTTGCCCTTTACCATCATAATTAGAATGTAGGATAGGCCTAATGTGCAATCACACAATTCAAATAGCAGTGTAATCAACCTAACTAGTAGACATAAATCTCATACATCAGGGGACAAGGTTGCAATAGTCTCCTACAGAACTTGGTATTCATAAATGGGAACATTTATTTGATGAAGTTGAGAACATTTGGTGCAGTATTTGACTGAAACTGTCAAGGTTTCAGGGAGAGCATAATTTTAATACTTGATTTCTCAGAACTCTTAGAGATACTCTGCCTCAGGATCTTGATAAAAGGACAGAACTGGAATTTCAACTTCAATCCTGCAACTGGGGCTGCATTGATAAAGCTTCCCACAGAGGTAAGCCAGTGATTGGGGGAATGTCAAGGAGGAAAAACTGCCTTAGGGTAATAATGGGAAGAGACAATACTAGTTAAACCTACTAAAATAACAAGTTTTACAAACAGGGGATGTAGATCAAGTGTCTTGTACAGAATGAAGGGTCCTAATGGCCCCCCAGTTCCAAATGTAAGTAAACTATTAATGAGGGCACTGGGATTTATAGGGATGTGTATGGGAGAGCATCAGGACAGTCTAGACTTTTACAACTGCTAGCTACTTATAAATTTATTTTCTTTGCAGAAAACTGAAGCACCAAGCAGAAAAAAAAAAAGGCATTGCCATCAGAAATCCACTGCATCTCTCAACATAGATAGGTGAGTACTACCTGACTACCTCAACTGTTACCTATAGAAAAGCCACCAAACACAAATTAAAAGGACAGGACCAAAGAAGAAATCACATCAAATAATGAGAACTTATTTGACCTTCTCATCCACCTGTTTCCAATTACATCTAAATGCAAGATCTATTACATCCGTTGGTCATTGCTACTTCATATGTATCCTTTCTCTGCAGGTAACCTGGCAAGCAGCAAATTAAGAGGCAAAGATGTTCACTACTCTAGTATAAAACGCATACGAGGAAGCTTTGTGGACAAACCTGAAGCAGAAAACAAGCAGTGGAATAATTCTTCTTTGAGGCTGCTTCACACTTTCTCCTTTCAGAAGTCCTGTGTTTGAATAACAGACTGTTATACAGGGTGGGCAACTTACTGAACATTGAACAATAAGAAGTGCTGCAGCTGTTGTCTTCTGTCTATCATACAGGTGGTTTTAGACCTGCACCTCCTTGTATAAGGCTGTCAGGATTTTCCAGCTTAACCAATATTGTTCAATAAAAAACTATATTTTATCTCTATTGACATGAGAGTTAGCTGTTTCTTTTCTTCCAGTTATTCACTACAGCTTCGGGGAGTGCAATAGGGCATTTAGATTTGAACAGATGCTAGGCTTCTCTAACATGTTTTAGTAGGAGGAATCACAGAAACATCCAAATGAGAAGAAAGATATTGCGGGCCTAAAGACTTTAGTAGATCAATTCTATGTCTCTCTTCACTACTTGATATAATAAACCAAGTGTGTATACAGTATATGAGGCAACGGAAGGATGAGGAAGATTGATAGCACTTAACAGGCAGTCATATTCCATATTAGGAAAACAACAACATGAAAAACGTGGCAATGAAACACTGAGGGCTAAGCAAAAATTTCTTTTTCCTCACAATATTGTCATAACTACTGAAAAGTGTGATTTACAGTAATTGGAAATGGTCTTAGCCTTTTGTGACACCTCTAAGGACAGCTAATACAGTAGAAGTGTGAGATATCTTTAGGGAATTGACAGGTGTAAGAGCCATATATATATTGGTCTAATATAGTCTACATTTGCATGCAAAAATTCAGGCATTCCTGATCAACTTGTATGTATTTGAATGCTGAAGTGAATAGGAACCTATGTAATGTAAAATTAAACAAAAACTTTCTTCAGATTTGAATACATATTTACTGTCTATGTGCAATTCCTTGCAAATTAGAAGTAAAATGTCTTTCACAGTCCTTAGATTTGAATGTTATTGATGGACTGTATTAAGATGTCAGCCATACAGTATTATCGAAGGACACTTATAGATGTTTCTTAAGAAGAAACGTTCTGCAAGGAGGAGTAGGGAAAAATTTAAAAACATGAATAAAAAGATCTTTAGCTGTGACAGGAAATATTTAGAAGTTAATTATTTCCTCCAAACAGGCTGTTACATAGTATTGATTAAACAGGTATTCAAACTTTTACACCAGACATAGTCAATGTTTCCTTATTGCATTTTGTCACATAAATGGTATATATTTAGATTTGTAGAAAGGTTATGTATTTAACTTTGAACCATGTAATAATTATCTCGGCTTCTGTTCATGAAGCATATGGTATGATCAAAAGTGCCTAAATGTTTGCATTTACACTTACACCTCACCACACATGATGTTCACAACAAGGTACTCTATATGGGACTGCGCTTGAAAAGCACTTGAAAGCTGCAACTGGTCCATAGTGCGGTGATGTGGGCTATGTCCATGTAACACCACTGCTCTGTGAGCTGTACTGGTTCCCAGTAGGCTATCAGGTGCAATTTGAGGTGATGGTCATCACTTACAAAGCTGTCCACGGCACAGTGTGTAATAGTGGGAGTGACCTTGGAAGATGATGAAGAACCACAACCAGACCAATAGCCATATAAGAGACCACTCAGCAGGTATGTAGGCATGATAAAGTCTCAGGAGAGACTGTCCCTAGTTTCATTGGCTGTAAGAATAACAGCGGAGAAATGTATTTTCAGATTTGCAAGATTCTGTTAATATAAACTTACAAAAAGTAGAATTAATTCAACTAGATGTGCTATTTGTCCTGACTATTTCACCTGTCTAAAGGGCCAGGCTATTTTAAAGATTGCCTTTCCCCCATTGTTTCTGCTTGTCCTACAGAGATTAGAGATGACATGTTCCAGGTCCTTTCTATTAAACAATGCCATCTTTTTGGACTCTGAAATTGTGACTTACAAGTGGCAGTGCCTGACCTACGGAACACTCTCCCCCTGGAATTTTAAATGGCTTTGACCAAGTTATTTTTTGCAAGACATTGAAGACCTGGTGCTTCTTCAGATACTTGTCTCGCTCTGTTCTGACAGCTTAAGGGAAGGTAGACATCCTATACCCATGATGGCGAGCCTATGGCACTTGTACCACAGGTGGCACACAGAGCCATCTCTGCCGGCACACGAGCCATTGCCTTAGGTCACCTTCACTGCACATGCGCGTGCACCAGCCACCTGATTTTCAGCCGGCCCCGCCCATGCCTCCCCTTCCAGGAGTCTCCATGCGGCTCATTTTGGATGCCAGGTAAGTACAGGCCTTGTGCGGAGGCTCTGGGAGGGGAAAAACAGGCCTTCCGGAAGTCCGGAAATGGCTCATTTCCAGCCTCCAGAGAGCTGGGAGGAGCCATTTTCACTCTCCCCAGGCTCTAGGAAAGCCTCCAGAGCCTGGGGAGAGCACAAAACGGGCCTACCAGAACTCCAGAAACAGGCCATTTCCGGCCTCCAGAGGCTTCA
>JANHZT010001983.1:100065-126329 GCA_032468215.1 Stegonotus admiraltiensis | reverse complement strand
GTGGGACTCGAACTTGCAGTAATTGCAAGCAGCAGATGTTAATAACAGACTTCCAGTCTGTTGAGCCACCAGAGCTCTCCAAGCTTTAATTTTGTCAACATTATATATTTTATGTGTTTTGTCTTGATTTTTGAAGTCAGGCTTTATTTTTTTCAGTAATTTATATATAGGTCAGACATTGTATGTTCTGGTCTTTGCTGACCCTTCTTATATTTTAATATTATTATTCTGAGTTCTTGATTAGCATATATCACATTGTATGTTGTAGTATTGCGTATTTGCAGCATCAAGTTGGAAAAGACTGGCCTTAATTTATTCAGGTGTGCTGTTCCAAAGGTGGAGGAAGATGAAGATTAGCCAGTCATTTAATCTTTGAGTAGGCTTTGATATTTACCGTGTCACAAACCAGTTTTTCCTGTAGATTTTTTTATAGATACAATAATAACTTCTTGGTACATTCGTGTCTCTTTTACTATTTCAAAAGATGCTTATGTAAAGGAAGAGGGTGATGCCTTTAAAAGGCATAATCAATTAGCAGGTTGCTTTTTTAGTAAAAGACGGACTTTATTTAACAATGTCTGTAGTTGGGGTGGGAAAAAAAACCCTGTTCTTGTAAAGTTTTACTTCTGAAGCTTAGATTCATGAATACCAACAGAGTAAATGAAATGAAATAAAATCAAGAGAAAGATGGTCACCCAGGGAGCAAAGCACCAGTCAAAATACTTTTTAAAAAGAAAAGAGGGGAAATACACACATCTTCACTTACCTTTGTGTAAAGACATAAGTACAAGCTGACATAAATTTGGGGGGAACTTTTCTTTTAAAACTGGAATGCATGGATTAAATGCCTGATTGAGAGTCTAGGAAAGCTTTAGGGAAGAGCAAAACAATTCAAGCCATATGTATCGGGCACTTTGCCAATACGTCTAAGCCACCTGGCTACATATGCAGCCAAATATGCCATTCTGACTAGCCAGCTTTAACCTTCAGGCGGCTTTTATTTTAAAGCTCTTAGAAAGCTCTAAAGGCTTGCTCACCACGTCCCATGTCTCTACTGTCAGTAGTTTGTACACATTTAGACAGACTCTGTAGCTTGGGCTAGCCAGACAGTTCCCATCGCCTTTTGTCTGGAGTGCAGTTCAGTCAGGTTGAACTGGGGCCATAATATGAGTCTGGGAATAACAAACTGAAGCCCTCACCCAAATGCCACAATTAGATTAATTAACTGACAAGCCACTGTTTCATTTCTAAAGCAGTAGAAAATCTGTGTTCTATATCCTTAGATCCTACCAAGGATTTTTGTCAGTTTTGCAACTGAATATTTTCGTGTCCATTCTGCACAAGGAGTGAACCTCTAAATTGTTTGAGCCATATGGATGCCTTAATACTTTCTAATTTGGTTGTGATTTATGCAGTACACGACTTCTGAGAACAAAGGCAGGAATTAGGACACTTCAGTTCAGCAAGTATTTGATAAAATACAACTAGGAGAAATGCTGATACAAGTGGGAATAATAGATTATTGCTGTGTTCAAAGTTATGTACCGTATCATTACAAAATGCTTTGTAGGTCTTAACTTTTCAACACAACACCAATGCTTTTGCATAAAATTGCTGCTTGCCCTGTTTTTTGTTTTTTTTTAATACAACTTATTTTATTCAGATGGATAGACTATTGGGGAAATTTATATGGGAAGATAGGCCCACCAAGAATTTTATTGGCTAAACTGAGATGGTCTTTTGAGAAAGAAGGTTTGAATTTACCAGACTTCCAAAGTTAACACTGGGCACTTATTTTAGTATTCATATTCATGGGGAATCAAAAATTAATTCATTATCAGCTTTTATGAGCTTTAATGGAAAGCTATTACTTATTTCCAATAAGAGCTTTTCATTTATTTGGATTAACCTATGCTTAAAAAGCCCTTTTATTTCCTTGTTTGGGGTTAGATTTTGATGCTCCATCTTTGGAATATTTCATGGAAGAATTCTATTGGTTTCCTTGGCTTATGATCTAAATTGGAACTGGAATTTTGGTTGCTAAGCGATGCAATAGCACTTAGCCTTATATACCACTTCATAGTGTTTTACAGCCCTCTCTAAGCGATTTACAGAGTCAGCACATTGCCCCCAACAATCTGGGTCCTCATTTTACTGACCTTGGAAGGATGGAAGACTGAGTCAACCTTGAGCTGGTGAAGATCAAACTTCTGGCAGTGGGCAGTGAATTAGCCCTGCAGTACAATGGTTCAGAAATGTATGTGCAGAAAAGAAGGAGCAGAAATGCCACTGCTGAAAAAAGATGTAAGCATAAGTCATAACAAAGCCAATGATTTGCAGTGTTTTTGTCCATTACAGTAATGGACAATGGCATGAGTTAAGTTCAGAGTTTACTAAAAACAAAATATGGCAGATAAATTGTTCCAATATTGATGTCTCAATATGTATGTATGTATGTATGTATGTATGTATGCATGTATGTTTTCTGAGGTTTTCGCGGGTGTTTGTATGTAGGTCTTTGGTTCGGGTTTTCTCCCACGTAAAATTGGAGGTATCGAAACGTCACGAAGATACCTCTAATTTTACGCGGGAGAAAACCTGAACAACCAAAGACAGACAGACAAACAGATATAGATAGATAGATAGATAGATAGATAGATAGATAGATAGATATAGATAGATATAGATATAGATATAGATATAGATATAGATATATAATCTTTTAAAATAAACAGTTTTTAAAAGCTTTCCTATTTAAGTTTCTTTTACTGTGTTTATGCTATGCAAAATGTGTATGACAATATCCTGAACCATACTTTATAGAAATGGGGGAGAAACTGTTTATCTAGTGGTGAAACATGGAGTTTGAAATCTTTCTTGGGTTTTGAACATCAGCCAAGTTATTTCAGAATTAGATATCAAAACATTGTGATAGAAATGCATTTGCATTTGTTTTTAAATGGGGGAGGAACAAAGCGCAGTATTTTCTTTTTCAGTGTCTCTCTGATCTTTAAGTGGCAAGAAGCTGTAATTAAGTTTTCATAAATATTGGTGTATAATTATTAACCCTACCTCTCTTCCTCGTTTTCTATTAAAATGTGCTTTAAAAGCCAGTTAAATTTATAAAGGGGGAGGGTGGATAACAACTACATCAGAGAATCTTGAGCTGAACTTATAAGGGGGCTGCTGGTCATGGCAGCAGTCAAATTAGGTTGAATGTTAAAGTTGAACCATCTATCAGAACCAGAAGTATGGAATGAATTCTAGACTATCTAGGCATTGAAGCACTTTGGACCTTGTTCAAGCCTGAAGAAAAAAAATTGTGAAGAAATCACTAAAGTTAATGTAATTTTTAAAGCAGCCATAATATTTTTAGACTCATAGGGAGTTAGCCCCTAACTACCAGTGAGTGCTGATTTTGTATGAGATACAAAGTACTTTTTCTGAATCATTTTTGAAGCTTGCACAGCCTTAGTAAACTGCCCTTTTGGGTCGAGAATGTGAGTTTGCTTCTAAATCCTATGTATTTCCATGGCATCATTGCTTGATTTCCTCAAACTACTTTCAAAACCACCTTGATTGATTACATAGATTGATCTTTTACAAGAAAAGCCCAGAATCATGAAATCTCATGCAAGATAGGATTTCTCTCCCCCTCCCCCATATGTAAGCGACAGACTCCAAAACTCAGCTCTTCTCAGGATAAAGCCATCTAAAGTTTTGCTGCAGTTAGCCAGGATGTCTTTACAAGATAATTCAGGCTGAAGGCAGATATTCAATACTGGGGGCTGATAATCCCATTGTTATTTGCTTCAGTAAAACTCAAATCTCCAGAAAAGAAATATCTCAGGAAAAATTGCTCAGTACTTGTTTAGCGACCACAATTGGCACTAGCAACTTGGTTGTTAAGCAAACCCGTTGCTAAATGAAACCACAACTGTGCTTCTGATTTTACTTCTGCTTTCCTTTGCTTTACAGGACCGAAAAAAGGTACTTTTTAATTACCAATTTAACTGCAAATGGTTGCTGTAGGAGACAGTCACTAAACAAGAAGTACCCGTAATTCCTGAACATCATGAAATTAGGGAAGCTGAGAGATTGGGGATGGGATTTATCAGCAACATCCCCTCAATTGTGGAATAGCTTCCCCAAAAAACTACATTAGTCTCAATAATGTCTGTCTGAGAGTAAATTAAAAGGGAGCTGTTCTGTGGGCCTTCTTAAATTGTTGACAAAATTTCCTGGGAACTTTTATTTTGCTCAGATTAAGTTACTGTTTTTGTATTACATTGTACTGTTATACTGTGAGTCTTTTATGATTAAGTTTTCAATTTTGCTTTCAGTTTGCGCATTGCTGAGAGTGGCATAGTAGCAGCAGTTTAAGAAACCTGATCTAATAAGAAGTACATTTCAGGAGAATTTCCCTTCTTTTTCAACAGCATAGTGACAATTTGATTTTAGATTTACCACCTTCTTGAAGGCTGTTAGCCTTGGAAAAGATACTAGCACTTGCTGACAAAGGAAAGTTTATTTTACTATTTTGAAGTCCATCCATTTTTATTATATTTTAAAATGTCCTTTGGGACTTTTCAGTCCACAGTGGAATTCATTGGATTATCACTCCCCAGTACAGAATATCTGGCTTCAGCGTGAAATATTTTGTGCACATATCCTAGTTCGCTGCAGCACAAATGTTAGATGGCTTCTGTATCCTGAGAAGACCTGAATTTGGGAGTCAGTAAGTTAGAGATGAGGGTGGGTGAAAGAAATCCTATCTTGTGTGAGACCTCCTGAGCCTTGGCTTCTCTTGTAAAAGATCAATACATATGATCTATAGTTGGTTTTGAGTTGTTCACTACACAGTGAAATTTTTCAAATGTAAACCAGCAGCATCTGAGTTTCAGACATTATGATGTGTCAAAGGAGGTATGATAGCAGCTACAGTCATCCTAAATTACATTTTAGATTTCTAGTGACAGACTTAGTAAGATGAGAAGGGAAGGAATTTAACATTTCTAAGTACAAATCAATTCTGTGCTGTTGCAATAGCTAAGTCGAACAATTTGTAAAAAAAAAAGCAGTTCTGTTTAAGTTCTTGTTCAGATTATTAATTCAAAGGTCATTGTTTCAAAAACTAATTTCATAAAAATTTTGGTCCTATTAAACAATTAAATGTTTATGTATTTATTTTTATTTTGATGCTTTGTGACTTCAGAGCAAAAACAAACAAAAGAAAAATAATTAAACAGAAAGACTTAATTTGCTTTATTAACAGAATAATAGTGCTTGATTTAATTAATAAGAATCATAACATTCACATAATTTTATTTTCAATTGTAGACCAGTAACAAATTGGATTCATTAAAATCTGTGTTTCTTTCTGACCTGGCCATACACTCATGTATGTTTAGAACTGGAACCATTTATTGTTATAAAGGCATACGTTCTTTTTATTGTTGTTATATTTTTTTTCTTTTTGTTACAGCCCTTTTTATGTTTTCTTTTTTTTCTCTCTCTGACAATGTTTGTATCACCATTACTATTATTTTTGCGTTTCATTTTTTTTCTTTTTGTTATTAATCAAAAAATAAAAGACCTGGCCACCCAGTTCTTTTCTCTGTCAATGACTCTCTCACCCTTTTCTCTGTGAATTTTTCCATTTAGCAGCTGTTTATTGCAGGAGTGAAATCCAGCAGATTCTGACAGGTTCTGGAGAACCCCTAGCAGAAATTTTGAGTAGTTTGGAGAACTGGCAAATACCATCTCTGGCTGGACCCAGAGTGAGGAGGGAATGGAAATTTTGCAACATCCTTCCCCCAGGAGTGGGGAGGGAATGGAAATTTTGCAGTATCCTTCCCCTGGAGTGGAATGGGAATGGAGATTTTGCAGTATCCTTCCCCTGCCATACCCACCAAACCCCACCACGCCACGTCCACAGAACAGGTAATAAAAAAATGGATTTCACCACTGATTTATTGTAACAATGCCATTTTAATTCCAGTCTTGTTAGATTGGGAATGTAAGCCAGGTCAGGAAATAAATGCACAATAAGCACTAAATTTCTATTGTTAATGATCTTGAGAGCTAGAAGAGATTTTCTCTCCCTGTCATACTAAAGAGTATCAATGCAGAGTAATCTTGAGTTTCCTCCTCATCCCTTTTTATTTTTACAAGCTATATAGATATTTTTGGAGCAGATGTTGCAAAGCTTTTTCAACATTGGTGATGATATCTAGCTGGGTAATAAAACATCTGCAAGCAAACCACAAAGTTCAGAGAGTACCCAGGATTCCACATGTCTTGAAGCATGCCTCCATACTACTCTATTGTAGGAGAGACATATAATGTATGACTTCCTTACAAGTCACCAAGGTTGATCTAAAGTGCATCTCCTGTGGATCAGAAGAATCCCCTCAAAAGACTTACAACTATCCGACCAGAAGCAGATGCTCACAAGCAGCTAGAAACAGCAAGACAATAATGCCAACATGGAAACCAAACCTTGCAACAAAGATAGATGGCTACTTTGCCTCCATCTCTATGCTTAGCTGTACTATCACGGGTGCCAACAAGTTCACACACGTTTAGAAACATTTTCAGATGATCTTTCTCCAATGTGCAAAGCCCTTCTGCATGGGATGAGCAGGACAAACTAAATTCAAAAGAATTAATAGATGCAACTCTGATATCGGAGACAAGGATAAAATAATATTAAGAGCATTTCAGCCTCCCTGACATTCCATAGCAGACCTCAACATGTCTCCTTTGGAAAAACAGGACTTTAACTTCATCATTGAGTGAGAAATTGTTGAACTTGCATCAAAGGTTTCCCAGCATTCTCATGATCTCAACAAACAAAATGGATTTTTAACTCATTACACTTATTAAGTGATCTTATCACAATAATTGTGATCTGTCTGACATGTAACCTAAATTTACATAATCAACCTATCTTTCCATTTTTCCTCCTTCTTTCTCATCCCAGTTTAGGTGCTACATCAGTATAGACACTATATGTATAAACAAAGTTAGTTGCAAGTCAAAACAGCTTATACCTTTTAATAAATTTTATTAGTTGGAAAAGATCTACCACATTCCTGATTTCTAGTAATGAGAGTAGCTACTGAGGAATGTTTATGGAGTGTTGTTAAAGTGCTATTGCAGAACTTCTCTTGGTAAGTAGTAAGAGTGAGAGGGAAAGCTATGATTTCATCCTGGACCTGAATTTGGGGCACAACACAAATATACTCAGTAAGACAAAGTAATAACCAGTGCCTTATATTAGGTTAAACATTAGGGTCTTTAAAATATAGAATGTTATTTTGTTTCTATCTATGAAACATTTTTTCTCCTTAGCTTTCATAGAATTGCTTAGTATGCCTAAATCAGCATGCTTTCTTTTCCCAAATAAATAAGAAATTGGTATAATTTTTCAAATTTTCTTTTAAATTGTATGCATTTTAAAAACACCAGTGCTCCAAAAATATAAATCCCTATAAATAGTATTTCATTTGTGCTAGTAACCATGATACCTTTTCTGACATATACCTAAACTAGGTTATACCTATTGCATATTGCAGTGGAGGTCAAGCAATGTTGTCTGTAAAACATACACATTGCAATTACTATCATTTAATTTAGCCGCGCCTAATTTAATTCCCATTGTTTTTACTGGTACTGATTGAAACTTTAAGTCCAAATATAATCTGGTATGAATGGAAATATACAGGCTTTCTATATAAAGCCTTGACAACGAAAATTCTTTGGTGAATCTATATAAAAGGTGAATAATCAAACATGTATGCACGTAGCCAGGGAAGATTGACCTTTTGCATGGCTTTTTAAAGTAGAATTTTTATGGTGCACAAGTGGATACTCCTTACTCAAGTCTGCTGCATCATCATGAATATGCAAGTTTTGGTGATGCTGGATGAGACCAAATTCCAGTTAAGTTTCCAGTTAATTCATTCTTGTATGAATACCAGAAGCTGGTCAATTTGTTCCTCTGGTGCACAGCAAATAACCTTCCATCTAATTTTCTATTATATTATGAATCAAACTTCCCACAAGAAATGGAAAATGCATAAAATATTTATTAACGCATTACATATCATTGAAGGTTAAGATAAAGAGATGTATCTATTGTTATTTCTCAAACGGAAAGACCATTGCAAAGTGGGGTTAGCTTCTGATGTGCAAATTTCCATATTGTGCCAAAAAAAATTTTAAAGGCAATTTGATCTGCAAGATGAATTTTGTATTCTATTAAAAAGAATATTCTAGATTGTCATAGTATCACTTTTTGCCTAAATATTTGAAACAGCAAGCAAATATTTACATCAATAAACTTTAAAGTGTGCATACATAGAAACCTATCTGAACTTATTATACTTTCTGGTATCAATCACACTGTATTAATTGAAAGGATTTGGTCTAATCTCATAAAGAAACAGGCAAACTCTTGGCTTTCCTCTAAAGTAAGAATATATCATTCATGCCATCCATTACTGTGCTATAATTATGGTAAGTGAAGCAGAACAGAATCGATGGAGCAATTTATCAATGCATTCTGAACTTGTATAGCACAGATGACGTCATGCAATTGCAGATACTGTCCCTCAAACTATAAATGTCTAGCCAGCCTGTGTTGTTCTTTTTCTCTTCCACTCAAATACTTTTATACTTAATATTTTTGTTTTGAATTTGTATATAAACCTGGTCATTTATTTTTTACATTAGGAAGAAGAAAGCTATGATCTCTAAATTCCAGATTTGGTTGTTATATGTTACCAGTAGTAAATTAATGGTGAATGGCCTAGGGCAGTGATGGCAAACCTTTTTGCTGCCACGTGCCAAACGTGGGGGGATTGGGGGGGGCTGTGCGCACGCATGCCCCCCCATAATTCAATGCAGCCCCCCCCATGTATGTGTGCGTGACACCCCCATGCTCCCCACGCTTTTGGCATGCAATTGCACGGTGGGCCTAGTAGGCCCATTTTTTGCTCTCCCCAGGCTCCAGAGACTTTCTAGGAGCCTGGCGAGGGTGAAAACTGCCTTCCTACACCACCCAGAGGCCCTCTGGAGGCCAGAAACTGCCCATTTCCCAACTTCTGGTGGGCCCAGAAGGCCCAAAAATCAGCTGGCTGGCACGCACATGTGCGCTGGAGCTGAGCTAGGGCAACGCATGTGTGCCCAGTGATATGGCTCCATGTGCCAACTGTGCCATAGGTTCGCCATCACGGGCCTAGGGCTAAAAAGATGCAAAAGGCTTGTGTGGACACAATCAAAATAAGGTTGTTAGCATGGGTTATAGCAGAATGGTGATTTCTAGTAAGGCCAGGTATTTCCTATACATTGTTGCTATTTCCCGTACATTGTCCTTCAGTAGAATGTGCATATTTAGTTTTGTTTTGGTTTTTCCATTATTTTTTACTATATTGAATAAAAATTGAAATGAGATGCTTGTAAAACAGGTTTGAATGGGTACCACAGAGTCAAATCACTGTTAACACTGGAGAAGAAGCTGTGGTTCATCCTACATTTCTAAACGTACCAGAGGTTTTGAGGATATTTATGTTCTTAGCAGCTGTGGAGTCTTGAGGATGGAAAGACAACAACATTTTTGAGTTACTCATTTTGAAATTTTCATGGTTTCAAAGACAGGGTATGCTAAAAATTTGAATTCCAATGTCTACGGCTATCTTGTGCTGCAGGGGGATGTACCACGTTACATCACAATCACAATTATACAGATCTCATGGATTTCTCTATTGTTTTCAATGGGAATTCTCATTTCTGCACTTGAAGAGCGAAAAAGAAAAAAAAACAGAAAAAAAAAATCGGAACCAGATGTCATGCATGTGTTTCTATGGCAATTACATCTGTGATTGTGGTAGATGTTCAATTACTAGTTACTTTCTATTGTTCCCCTTGTATTCTCTTTCGATTAAAAAGAAATTGAAATAAACTTTCCAATAGTTTCACTTTTATGAAAGAGGAACAAAAACGATTTAGTATACTCCAATTCCTACAGAGAGAAAGTAAGAAAAACTGGCTAAAGAAGGGGAATCTAGGAGGCAGTTACTCTCTTAATTCCCCTGCTGTGCAGAGCCCAGAGAAATAATACAAAAGCCTAAACCTATGAACAGGAAGTTTATAAATAGCATTTGAACATATCTTTGTTGTGTGGAATTTGCTTGTGAGTACAGATTCTGTAGTACGAAGGCATGGTTGCAAGATTGTTTGGAGCTTCTGTTTTAACAATGCATAGCCGTGCATAGCTGTACATGCATGCTTAAGAAATAAACAAAAAAGGTATAATTTTAAAATCGTGGAAAAAAATGAGGTTCCTGCATATGACTGTAAACTATATGTATTTTGAAGGAAGTGAAATACTGCCTGAGAAAGCAGCTGACATAATTGTTATGTTTTACTTGCTTATTTTCCTCATATCTCAGTTAAAAGTCCTCTTTATCTGTGTCTCTCCATGTGAACTTTTCTATTTTCTTTATCCAAAGGAAATGGTGAGCCTGTACTTTGACTTCAGCTAGAGTTACAGGGGCCTCATTAAAGATTAACAAATGGGAAAGTGCATTCTCTCTTTTGGAATTCTTTATCTGAGACTTTTTAATTGCATGTCAATTATAGCGATACTACCTGATTTTTGAACAATTGAACAATTTTTGAACAGTTGTGATCTCAGTAGTTTTATTTATTTGTATCCGCCAGCCAACCTACTCAGGGCTGTAAAATTCTGTATGATAAACCCATACCCATTTATGAAAGCACAGTCTTCTTTTTAACAAAATGACTGCTAAAGGATTAAAGCTTATACACTTTGAGTTTCCCTAATAAAAGGTTTTAAGATAAAGCTGCTGGTTTGGGCTTCAAAAATCCAGATGGCCCTTAGGTAGCAATAGAGTTATCAGCACATATTTGCTATCCCCTAGTATAGGAATCCCCAATCTCTGGCCATGGCCCACTACTGGCTTTTGACCCATTCGGAATCAGACTGTGTGACTGCTGGGCAAGTGCGCACACAGCACCACTTGTGCGAGTGGTGGGCACTCATACTCATGTGCTCCATTTGTGCGAGCAGTGTGTGCACCTGCTGCTTGTGCAAATAAGCTGCGTGTGCCTCCCACTCACACAGAACCATCTGTTCTCCCTCCCCACTGCTGGGCCACTAAGCCAGAAAGGTTGGGGATCGCTGCCCTAGTGGTCATCTGGACTTTTGCAGTAGAACTAGCATATCTAGTAATCCAATTTTCGGAAATCAGAAATCATTTGAAATGGAATATATCATCATATATATCAATACGGATATGATACATTTGATGTGGAAAGTTAAGACCAAAGAGATCCCAAAGGTAGGAGAACTCAAGAGATGTGACTCCTAAGCTGGGAACATCATCCTCTGTCCAGAAGAGTGCAGCAATAGGAGCAGCTAAGATCTCACATAGAACCTTCAAACACAGATTCTGACAGAGCCAAGATTGAGGGAGACACAGACCACCCATAAGGGTGAAAAAAAAGGGAAATTTGAATAATCTGTTCGTTGGATAATTTTATAAAGAACTAATTTACCTGAAAGCATACCACACTGTTTACTTTGGAGATTACTTAACCAGAATTCTATTTAAACAAAATCAGTTCTAAATTGATGCCAGATAAATTCTCAAAATGGTTGCCAAGCTATAAGATGGCTGCCAACCGCTGACTATACAGAATAAGTCCAAAATAGTGAACAACTTTGCAGAATTTCACAGGCTTTTTTTTTCTATGAAAGCAAGGAAGATGCTGAACCTGGCATCAATTTCTTGGCACTCCAGTTTATAAAGTCATCCAGAGATCCAAGTTGTAAGTATGTTCTTGTTTCACAGAACTTGGCAGAGACGTCTTCAAAGAAGGAGAACTAGCTAGTATAAAATAACACTACAAGTTTCCTTTCCTTGGCTGCAGTATACTAAACATGAACTAGAAAGATATATTATTTTCAAAGAACTCTGAAGTAAGCAGCTGTCAACAGTATTTTAGCCTATTTTCTTTTGTTATGTGCTTCTAAACAAATGCAAACTTTATACATATAGTAGAAGCTCTAAATGTATTTAGGTACTGCATTTGTTTACTTAACATTTATAGTAAGTTGCATTCTGGCAGTGGAGCTACTTAGCAGATTGAAATAAAATCATAAGGTTGAATTAAAACACACTGCTGTTAGTGCTGATTAGAATTTTAGCGTAGTGTAAATACCGGATGTCAGGTCCAACTTTTCTGTGATCTGGCAAAGATTCAACAGAGATCTCTGAGTTACAGAGAAAACAGCGTACTCGAATTCTTTTTCAGAACTTGGAGTCTTGGAATTTAGTTACTTAATACCCTGTTTCCCCAAAAACAAGACATCCCCTGATAATAAGCCCAATTGGGCTTTTGAGTGCATGGCAATAAAACCAAGCGCTTATTTCAGGGTTCAAAAAATATAAGACAGGGTCTTATTTTCAGGGAAACACGACAGAATTTAGTTATTTCTACTAAGGTGCTGGTAAATAATGTAATTATAACTCTATACCGTAGTAATAAATAAAGGGAAAACAGATAATGCAATGTCATACCTTCAAAACACAAGAAAGTTGGAATGCATTTAAATCCTAAGGAATTGTTGGTTTGATGTTTGTCTGAAAAGACAAGCATTAAATGCACCATTCAGTAGAAAATCTGAAATAAAGGGTTGATTGCCTTAATGGGAGAGATTCCTGCTCTCAGAGCGCAAAAAGTTCTGTATGAATTTTAACAAAACAGTTATTTCTTTAAATGTCTTTTTATGACGCAATGCCAGCTTGGCTTTGTTTCTTCATCCTAAGCATTTCCTGGGAACTTTTCCTTCAGAAAAATGCCTATCGTCTGTAGGCAGTGTTAAGGTAATTAATAATCCTATTAAAAGTCTACATGCTTCACTTTTCCTTCTCTCGGTTGTGAAATTCTGTAGCATCTCTCTGCCAAAACAGCAACTAAACCATGATCCCAAAGTAACTATAAAAAACAAACAATGCCCTATCACGATGGAAAAATCAGATGTATAGGTACATAGATTCAGCTGCCTTAATTTTTCAGATATATTTCCTATGCCAGCACTTATTCACAGTCATACAGATAATCATGATTTCGCTGTACAAACTATGATGGACATGGACCTGATACCTTTTTTGTCCTCTGGCTGATTCAGCAGAGTGAAAAATCTAGCAGAGTTGCCCGTGTACTTTTCTACTGCTGCTTTGTAAGCTAAAGCAGACTTTTCAGATCCAGACTCTTGCAAGTTTCCAAAACAATTGCTAAATATAAATATCAGACGAGGCACACACTTTTCCTTCCCTCTCCATTGTAAGATCTGAACTTAAAAATACAGACAACAAGCACCTAAGGAGAGAGCACTGTCCATTAACTAGCACTGTCTAAATGTCCAGCTTGAACCTCCCACAGCTTGCCTAAAGCTGTGGCTGTCTTCCCAGGTAGTTTTATCTCTGTCAACATCAACAAAGCAAGAAAAGCCTTTTCCCTCCTTTGCAGTAGCAGCCCATTGATTGCTCCTCTTTCTCCCACAGATGTTGGCTCTCCATTTTAGTCTCTGGCTTTGTGCTTCACTACTTCATCCTTGGGGCTTTTGCTCCTCTCTGGATACTTAGTTGTCTGACTTTTTGAGTATTTTCAGTTACCTTGCTTCTGTTAACTGTGTTACTCCTTCTGATTTTGGCCTGCTTCACACATCTTCTTAAGCCATTACATTGTTTGTTTGGTTTTGGCTTAGTTTGATGTGTGAAGTCCTTGTGGCTTCAGTTTTTGGTTCACGGCCCAGGCTGACCATATAAAGCAATCAGGATGACTGGGTACAAATGACCATGAACATATGGGCATATCTATCTATCTATCTATCTATCTATCTATCTATCTATCTATCTATCTACCTACCTACCTACCTACCTACCTACCTACCTATCATAATTTAACAAACTTTTGGAAGTTCACATAACATTTAAAAACACGTAAAATAAATACCAAACTTTGGGGGGGGGGAGGTGCACCTTCAAGTCAGTGGTAATGTCTGGTAAATGCCCGGAGAAGCCATTTGAGTTTTCTTGGCAAGTGGTTTGCTATTGCTTGCTTCTTATGACTGATAAGACCAGCCCAATGTCACTCAGCTGATTTTGTGCCCAAGGTAAGGCTAGAAGTCATGGTCTCCCAGTTTCTAACTTGGTGCCTTTACCATTACCCCAAAGTGGCTCAGATTTAAAAATTTAAAAATACTCCATATCACATACTACTTTGTCTTGAAATGCTCATCAGAGGAGACAGGTCTTGTCTGATTTGGTAAATATTAAGAGCATAGAGTACAGCTAGATTTCTGGAATGGATTATCCATAGAGAATAGCTATGAAAAAAAATTCCTTTCAGGCTTCCATTTCCCTCAGCCAGGACATGTATATGGTCACTGAACTCAGGGAAGCATTCAGATAGCAAGTTGTTTGATTTTGAATAATTTTTTTATGCAAACCTAGCCATTGTAGCAAATCATGATTTATGATTCATTATCAATATACCTTCTATATCTGAGGTTTATTCAGTAAATCACAGATAAGCAAACTGTAGTTTAAGGCCATATGTGAGCTTGGTTTCAAACAGTTTTCCTTTGATGTAACTAATCAGTTTAGTAAAGTTGTTTATTAGTTTTAAGATAGCTTGGTAGGAAGAATATTTTTGGCATGTATGTATTTAGTACATTTTATGTGTGTCTGTGTGTGTGCTTGTCACATAATTCACATACTTTCTGTAAAGTGAGTTTCAGTGTGGGGTCACCCAAACAGCTGTTATTTCTTTTAATAGCTTCTTTAACCTACGTGCCAGCAAGTCAGTTTACAAAATCTGTTTTGTTGATGACTGCTGCGATAATAATTGTGGTGTTTGTGGCTTGGCAAAAGCTGAGGGTCTCCTCCGAGGACTCTTGCCAAAACCTTTGGTTGAGGTGGATTCCCTGCCAGAATGAGTCACTGCTCTCTGTTTTATTTAGTGTCCTTTTGCCAAGACTTTAGACACTTTCTGTTTTCATTCTTTTGTAGGCTTTCCTTCCCACATTGTGGTTTTCTTCACAGCCAAAGCTCTAGGTTTGCCAGCATAGGTGAGAGAGTGTGACGAACTCTCCCAAAGCCTCTGCCAGACTATTTTAGGCCTAGTGATTTTTCACTACGGAGCATGCTCGCATGCAAAAGTGGAATCCAAATAATAGTACAATGTAAAAGGTCAATTTTAAATTAATACAGAAGAAAGTAGTTTCTCAACTTATATCAATTTCAGAGGCAGCACACTGCCTTTACTACCTTACTTTACTTACTACCTTATTACTACCTTCTCAGTAATATTGCAGCATTTTGATTAGTACATTTTACATATTCAATTTAAGAGTATTCAGAACAACAAACTGCATTAAATGTGAACATACATGTTCTCTGAGCTAGACCTAATGATAGCATGCCATACATTTGACTTAAATAAACTGTGGACTAACTGACCTGCTGCTGTCTGTGGCTTCTATAGTGATGCTGGCATGTGTTTGAGAGGATTAGGAAATACTTTTGGAACTGAAGTTTTAAAAACAACGAGGTTACACCTAGAGCCTCAGAAGCATAAAACAGATTGCTGAGATAGTACATTTATATACTCTAAACCACTGAAGCCATTTCTGTTTTAGTGGAGGTAGTAGCCAAGTCCACATATTGCATTAATCCTTGAGGGCACTTCTACATAAGCTCTTTGCCCTGTTTCAGACCTCTGTGTTCTCGTGTTGTCATCTATATTTACACTGAGCTGATTTATACTTGTTCAACTGCAATGTATCCCAAATTGCAGAAAAGGGGATTGGTTTGCAGAAGCTCTATAGAGTTCAGGAGTAGATTTTGACAGGAGTTCTTATGCTACCTAAAATCATTCAATGTGGTTTGTAAATTAGTGTGAAGTATTAACCCAATAACTGTGGCCTGCTCATCTAACCTATTAAGAAAAATGTAGCTTTACATGATCTTAACCAACAATGGCAGAAATACATAATGGTGAAGTTGCAGTTGAATAATAAACAGTTAATGTACAAAAAAAACCACCTGGTTTAATATTCCTTTCTCTATTCTTCACAGTAAAAGCAAAACAAAACCATTTTTTTTGAAAGAGGAATTCTTCCAAACTATGGTGAGAAAAGATATTCTTGCCACTTTATAAAGGTCCTTCCTTTAGAGGATTAGAGGTTTTCAATAAAAGTTGATGATTGTGTCTTCTGTTATAATTAAAGAAATATATAATAATGCCTTTGGACCTATAGAAGGGAAGAAGAACATTATTGTTTTAATTGTTTGTATACCAAGTATGATTAATTTTACATTTTTAAAACATTTGCCTACCTGAATTAATGATATTTCAAGGAACTACCATTTAGCATTAGACTTTATAGAACTATGTAGATTATGTGCTTGGGAATTGTAATCCAACAAATCTACTAAAGATTTACAAAGGCAAGATTTCAAAAATAAATAAATAACCCAACTGGTTCCCTTTAAGTTATCTTGCTGCATTTTGCACATGTGTCAAATGCAGAATTTTATCAAATGATTTTCTGTTCAGTTTTTTTCTGTTTCCTGGTGGAAGAGCAGAACTTAAAAGATCTCCTTTCTTGGAACTTTTAAGTTCCTTATAAATGATTTTATTACTTATAATAGTTAATTAAAGACTTGCAGACTTTGTACATTTGATGGACTGAACTTAGCTGGTGTTGAAGTTTTGACAATAGCCTATGCTGCATGTTTTAATGAACAAAATTGAGTAGATATTTTAAGGATTCTTGTGGCAGCTTTCAAATTTGGTACATTTAGATGAGACTGAAAAGCTTTATGTATATATTTATCTTGTATTTAGGTGGTTGCAAATAATGTAAGCAGAGTAATTTTAATTGCATTTGTTAAGTTTGGTTCATGTTATCATTTTATCACAGGAAGAAAAGGAACAAATGTATTTTTTTTAAAAAAGTTCAGAATCCTGAAAAATCTTGCTAAATGCCACATTTCATTGTGATTCCTTTAAGAAAGGATTTCATTTGCTGGAAGTTGTTCATTTTATGGAGTATAAATACAGTGGAAGCTACGTTTTTAAAAAAACCCATTGAAAGTGGAAACAGTGTGAAAAGAAAAAGTAAAGGCTTTTTTCCTCTTCAGTGTGACAAACCATAGAATCTAAGACAGTACAACAGACTTAGTGAATGGCTGTTGAAAAGTTTCTTTCTGTTCACCAGCACGTTGATTATCCTGATAATAGAGCCATTCAGTTATATATTTTCCAGCATAACAAGTAATAAAATAATTGTACATGAAATCTTCATAAAACTCCACAATAGATAAATGGATTAATTTAAGAAAGGAAAGTGAAAGAAAATTTCATCAAGATAATGGATCTGATTAATTAAAAATATTTGCATAAGTTCTTTTGTCTTTAAATAATATCCCATTAAAGTTGGGTGAGATTTACTTGAAGCTTTTACTTGAGATACTTCTTTTAAAGCTTCATTTTGTTCTGTTTAGTAGCTCAGTCACATAACATACCCGAAGTCAGTTCTATCAGCAAATGTTTTGTTTTCTAAGGTTCATGTAAGTATTTAACATCAACTGCTAACTCAGTTAAATGAAATATTTCCATCCCTACAGCAACAGCAACAGTTCATAGGACCTCAAAATTCATGACAACTAGGCATGTTGGAATGACATAAAATCAATGTGGCAGGTGTTCAAATTGGACCACGTGTATTTTACATGTTAATAAGGATCTAAAGGAGGAAAATATTATGGTTAGATATTTTCAATATAGTAAAAGTGAGCTTTGGAGTACTCTGGAATAGTTCAGATACTGGTTGGTGAGTCTTGGCATGATAACCTTGCTTTGATATGTGCTCTATCTAATGAAAGACACCTAATGTCATGGAAAAGGGTGATAGTTGCTTGGAATGATCTAAAGTCTTCTCTTTTTTTATTATTATTTATTTATTTTTAGTTGTGCATTCTGCATGAGGGGGGTTTACCCTTCAGAGATCATTGCTCTTGACTTCAAACTTTGAAGGCTCCCTTTTGAATAAGGAATGGGTGCAGAGTATATAGGCATTGACAGAAAAGTTATATATCAGTGTGTTTGTGTTTTCATTTGCTTTTGCAACTTGCTGCTAATTTTTCAGATGGTGCCGGATATTATTGCTGCAATTACTACTACTGTATGAGCACTCTATTTGGTCAGTGATAATTGCTATCTTGCTGGCAAAAGAGATATAGAGTGTGCTAGAATTAAAAGACCTTCATGTTTTGTTGCTTATATGCATATCCAAAGTACTGAAATGGAGTCACTGTGTGTATTCTCCCATTTTTGTGTCACATTAACATGAAAATAATTGGTATATTAGGCAAATAAATAATGGACATTACTAACTTACAAGTAAATGACTTTGCACACAAAATAGGAGTTACATAAATGTGACAGGTTGCAGATGGAATGTTTATACAGATGAAGCCCTTTACTAGCCACTTAGTCCTTGATTCTTGAAAGGTTAGGAAAAATCAATTTCCTGAAAATATTAAAAAGAATATGAAAGATTTCCACTGTAATGATGCGCTTGGTTTTACGAGTGTAAATGGCTTCCCTTTTTTATTTTTGACTTTTAAAGTGTACATTTTAATCAGTGCTCTCTGAATTTCTAAAAACTTGCTCTCATGAAACAGGCCCCCTGCTTGCATTTTTGTAGCCCTGAGAGAAAGAATTCTTTAATAGAGCTGTGCTATGCTCCAAATTAAATTCCATAAAGATGCTTCTGAGTGCCCAGGGAGCGAATCTGTAGTTCTTTGAAATCAGCCACATCTTCCAGAAACATGTGGTAATAGAGGAAGAATTTCAGTATACCTACTTCTGCTGCTACTTGCAAAGAAGAGAACATGTAAACATTCAAGTAACATCCATATGAAGGAAACAAAATTAACAGTAGTGAGGAAAAGAAGAATATTTTGTCCATATTTTAATCTATAAGAGAGATGTCAGTGACATGTCACCAAAAACTGGTCTTAGAACATTTTCAGACATTTCAGGATCACATGAAGTGTTAGTACCACTTTATAATGTCTTGATAAGGCCACACAAGGAATATTACATCCAGTTTTGGTTGCCACCATATAAAAATGATGATGAAACTGTGGAAACAATAGAGACAAGATTATTATGATTAGGGGGCTGGAGGCTAAAACATGAACGGTTTCAGGAATTGGGTATATATAGTTTAATGAAAAGAAGCACTAGGAGTGACATGATAACAATGTTGACTGCCACAAAGAAGGGAGGGGAGGTGTCAACCTATATTCTGCAAAGCACCTAAAGGCAGAACAAGAAACAATGGATGGAAACTAATCAAGGAAAGGAGCAACCTAGAAATAAGACATTTCCTTGCCTTCAGAAGTTGTGAGTGTCTATCGCTTTAAGAACAGATTGGACAACCACTTATCTGAAATTGTACAGGGTCTCCTGCTTGAGCAGGTTGGACTGGATCCCTTCCAGATCCCTTCCAATATCCTGTTATTGTGTAGTAAGGGCCAAGATGGTCGCAGTGGTGGTAAGAGCACTCAGAGCAAATTTGGGAGGGTGGTTATTGTCTGTTCTTGTGTACAGTTCCCATAAAATACATCAGAGCTCTTTGTCCAGAAGAGTGTGGTGCTAGAAACAGCTAACATACTACCGTGTTTCCCCGAAAATAAGACCCTGTCTTATATTTTTTTGAACCCCGAAATAAGTGCTTGGCCTTATTTTCGGGGAGATCTTATTATTTTGGGGCGCGTGGAGCAAGATGGGGCTCCTCTTGCCGTCTTACCCGATTTCCAGCTCTGCATTTAAATATTTTCGGGGAGGGCTTATTTTCGGGGGGAGGCTTATTTTAGCGCATGGGCTCAAAAGCCTGATTGGGCTTATTATCAGGGGATGTCTTATTTTGGGGAAAACAGGGTATATGCAGAACCCTCAAATTCCCAGGACTCTGATAGAGAACTGAGAATCAAAGAATGCATGTACCACTCATAGGGTTGAGAAGGGAATTTATATGATTACGTTCTTGAGCTTGTTTTTTCTTGAGCTAACGATAGTAAAGACTATTGTTTAAAAATAATGAGCTTAAAAAACAGAGTTTGCACACAGTGAATTGTAATTAAAGTTTATGAGGTGCTTATTATATCAACAACTGGCAGGAGAACCCCTGAGCAGCAGTGACCCTAAACATGTGATGCCCTAGCAGTCAGGATCGTTTTTCTCCCCATTGGTTCAACCATCTGAAAAACTAAATTGGGAAAAAAAAACCCCGGAGGCTGTATATTTTCTTTGGGCCCCTGGGGAAGTATGGAATACAGCTTCCTTCTGCTTTGCTGGGATATAGCCAAAAACTTTCTAGAAGTTCAGCTTTGACAGAGCCTTGTTGAAGAGGGGGAAACCAACCTTCCACCCGTCACCCATAGGACTCTACATTTCCCACAGTTTTTTTTTTAAGCAGTGATGTCGCTGTGTCAGCAATATGGTCTGAATCTTATGCATTCTATTGTTAGCAAAGGTTCAGTCAAAGCTTCCAAGGGATTTCAAATGCTTGAAACTGTTCCACTTCTGGACAGTGGAACTTCTCCACTGTCCAGAAATTCCTTCAGCAGAAAACTCCAAGAATTAGAAAATATTGCAACTGTATCTGAATTCAGTACATGCAGTTTCATACCAGATTTGTTTTAATACAAGAAGCAATAAAATGGAATGAGCTGTGCCACATTTGATTCATTAGAGGTATAATATATTTTGTATGTATAGCTGAAATAAATAAAGTGCAGTATAAGTTTCAGGGGAGGGGGGGACCTTTCATATAAATGTCTTCTTTATGTCTGAGAAGTGAAACTTTCTCAAGGTTTGGTATATGAACAGAAAACATTTTTTTAAAATTTCAAAATTGCATACTTAACAAATGATAAGTACTATTAAATTGTTTGGGAAATTTTTTTGAGTAGCTTGAATTATGACAGTTGGGTTTCAACAAATATCATAGACATTCCTGTCATTCTATTTCTCAGAGGCCATCATACTTTCCTCCTGCAAAGGAAAGCAATTCATTGCTGATTATTTAACTGAAAGTAACAGTATTCCTTAACTTACACAAAGATCCTTGCCATAACACTTAATAAAAACCAGTTACAAATAAATCTATTTCAGAAGATCTGAACCTATTTATTTATTTATTAAATGTACAGTATGTGCCATCCGTCTCACTATCCAAAGTGACCTTGGAATATTACATACTGCATATGCAGGGGTCGGCTGCTGGGAGTTCACAGGAGTTCGGGAGAACCTCTAGCTAAGATTCTATGCAGTTCGGAGAACCCCCAAATCCCACTCCTGCTGGCTCCTCCCAGGAGTCCCCACACAGCCAGTTTTGGATGCAGGTAAGTGCAGGGCGCATGCGGAGGTTCGGAGAGGGCAAAAAATGGGCCTACCGGAAGTTTGGGAAGGCCGGAAACAGGCCCGTTTCCGGCCTCCAGAGGGTCTTCGGAGCCTGGGGAAGCCATTTTTGCCCTCCCGGAGGCTTGAAGAATGCCTCAATGGCAAAAATGCCCCCCCCACCGTGATGCAGGAGCCCACCATGGCCACGCCCACCCAGCAACTGGGCAGAGAACTCCTTGCTGAAATTTTTGAAGCTCACCCCTGTGCATATGTTATGCTATATTTTGTACTAATGAGTATACTTATAGAACTTACAGAACTACTGCCTACCATTTCTGTTTCATCTGAGAGGAGATGCCAAGGTTCTCTCCTCCTACATGAAAGTAAAGGGTGGTGTCTAGGAAATGATCCTTACTATACTACACTATACTATACTACACTCTACTATACTATAGAGTAGCATACTCCTGATGTATGTAGGACTCTCAGCTTGCCACATTTTCAAAAGGTGCTAAAGGCCATTCTGTGAGACAAAAAGGTGCTAAAGGCCATTCTGTGAGACATATAGGACGTGCTGCCTTATCGGTTGGAGTTTCCATTAATTGTGTTTATTCTATCTTTAAGAGGCTGGATAACTATATAGGGATTGTTTAGTTATACTGATTTTTTTTTTCTTGCTGTAAACCATCCAAAGTCTTCAGGTGTAATTGGTGTATAATTAAGAAAATAAATAAATCATTCCATTGTGATAAACATTGGACTCGATAAGGAGATCAGCAGTGTTTGAGGAGTTGGAACCCCTACTTCAGCCTCTTGAAGTTATTTGGCGATAGGATGTCAGAAATTGTTCAGCCTGTTTTTCAGGTTTTACAGGCAGGAATATAAAAATTGAGGGCTTCTAGGCAGTAACTGCTCTCATCCCTTAAGCCTTAAATCTTTACAATAAAAAAAAAAGGTTCTGAAATTACCGTTTGGAGAGCCTGGGGAGGGAGAGTTCCTGTAGAATCTATAAAATGGTTACTCCAAAGCATAAAGTTCAGAATTCTGCAATCACAACAAGGACAAATGTAGATTTATGAAAAACTGTTTTTAAAAAAACAACAATATTGAAAAGAGCATAAGAAAAAGTGGTCTCCCCAAAACAAAATATATTTTAGTCAAAGATTGTTCTAAATTCTCTGTGGGATATTTCCGAGGCTCTTCGTGTTTTTTTGAAAAATTACACATCACTTAAATACAAAACGTCATAGAAAATATGTCATTTTCTAGATTGTTAGAATCTAGAAATACAGTCCTATGTTCAGTGGCAGTATGTTTCAGAAAATATTCTAAATTAAATATAGGACAGGTTTCACTATTTTGTGATCCTTCTACAGATATCCAGGTGGTTATAAGTCAAAGTCCTACCAGAAGTGCACTATCATTCCAACTCACCATATCTGTTATTTCTGTGGTATTATCCTGATATACATTTTTATATTGCTTACAAATTAATGGTTTAATACAGATTTCAACTGTGGCTTCCCCTATTGTAGATTTCAATTAGGTATGCTTTCTGTGCTTGCTCTGTGGCTTATCTATGTATATGGTGATCATAATGGAAGCAGAAATGGACAATTACTTAAAATAAAGATACTTGGCACCCCAAGTCAGAGCTTCCCAAAACCACTGTATATAGATTTGTAAGTTCCAAGGACTACTTATATAAAGTTTTCTTGATTTGTTACTCCAGGGCTCAAAATTGGGCACATAGAATTGAATGATGTCAGACAAGCATAACGATTCATTTTATGATGATAGCTTCCAGTCTCTTTTGGTCTATATAAATTTATTGTTTATATGATTCTTTTAAAAGCAATTTTACTGTGTTTATTGAGCTGCAGTGTTTGAACCATGGTGATCAAATTGGTTTATGATAAATATATATATAGAAATCAGGTATGACTTATTTAACAACAGTTTCGCATAGCACTGGATGGTAGCATCTTGCATAGCATTCTGGTCCCAGTTGTGGTCATAAGTCAAGGACTACCTGAATTTGTATGAACCTAAGTTCAATTTCTTATCTGATTAAAGACCAAAAGCTTGGAAGGCATTTTAAGTAAAGAAGGTAAATTTATTTAATGTACAGATGATTGGAATTGGCTTTGGTAATTTTACTAATTATAATTATTCAAAACATATGGTACATGAATAAATGATGCAATTTAATGCATCCTTCTCCAGCCTGGTACCTTTCATATATATTGGTGTGCTTACCTACAAATTGTAGCCCAATGAGTCTTAAGGCTACCAGTTTACTTAGGTGTAATAGACATTTGAAAACAGCTTGGAAATAAGGGACAATTGTTGTTATTAACATTTGTAATTGTATAATATAACTTTTATACAGTTTGCTCAAGAAAAGAATCCAGGAGCCGCCTAGGATGAAAATATGTAGTTTTAATTTTTTAATATTTCAATTATTTTTAGGCCTTCTAAATTAATTTTTAACAGGGTTTAATCACCCTTGCCTCTTTTTAAAATTTTAAATTTTAGATACTGTTTTTAGAGATTAAATAAACAGGAAATGTGGAGTTACCCCTCCCGCCCCAAAAAATAAAAACTTCCTAATTTAACAAATTAAGTCTGTAAATATGAGGTTAAAAAAAGCCTTATTGTGGTTCTTGCTATACTTTCTGGCGAATATGAAATAATGTGATGAATGGATAAAGATATAGCTTAAAAAGGATTGCTAAAGGATATATTTGTCATTTTAATCAAATGGATTAAATAGAATTATTTAATTATCCTTTTAATAATGTTCTACTATATTAATCACTGCAGATAATGGAATAAGATGTATCTAAATACAAGTATGTAGTATTCAAAGCTCTTGTACAAGTACAGTATAAAAATAGTTTACACTATACAGTACTGTATTCACATACCTCTGAATGTAAATCCCATTGAACATAATGTGATTGATAAAATAAACATACCTAGAATTCCTTTATAAAATAGAGTATAATTTCATTAAACATTCATTTTTTAAAAAAGACAACAGTATAGGTCTATGTAACTTATTTATGTTTGTATGCTCATATATTACATGACTGTAGCACAAACTCTGTAATTAGGAACTCAGAACAAATTTAGCAAATCAGCATGTTTGTATAATATTTGTTTTATATTTTTTTTTGTTTTTATAAGGTATGAATTGCTTAATGTGCCATATTATTTCAGAGAATATCTTATTTAATTCAAATCTCAGTGATTTCATTAGCATTAACAAGTGCAGCCGTATAGTTCAAGGAACTCCTCTATCAAAACTATTTCAAGAAGCAGGACTAAGATAATTGTACATTACAAATCTATACTGATGTTAATAACTGTTTGACTCAATTTAGCACCATTCCTTGCATCCATACAGAGCCATAAAACCATTACTGTAACTGCAACATGATTTTTTTGGATGGAGGGGGAAGCATTATATTCTTCCAGATGTAGCAAGGAAAATAAGGCAAATTACCAAGCTACTGGATGAATTCTAGATAAATTATTATGCAGAACTATATTCACTTTAGATGCAATGCAATATCAAATTGCAGTACAAATATCAGCATCATGTAAAGCGTTGAATGACAAGCCCCATAAACATATGATAGCCTTAAATTAAATAAAGCTCTCAAAGTTAATAACCAAGACACATAAATGGAAATATTGAGCTATTAGGAACATGAAGCTTTTGTGAATCATCTGATTCTCATTCCATCCCTTAAAATGGCTCTTTAGCAAAGTTTGTTACTTTTAAAGATCAGGGTGTGCAAAATTAATGGCATTTAAAACAACATATGTGTGTCAGAAGGTATGGATTATTAGTTTGGAGTAAACTATTATTAGGAATGTTATCAGCATCTTAGTAATAAAAAGAAATGATCATATTTGAGGTTTAAACTATAATACTTAGGATCTTACATATAAAGACTGGTATCTTACATTTTTACTCCAAAATCATTCATTTTACTTCTGAATTCCAAAAGTTGGAACAGCTAATGCTAAGAAAAAAATTGAATTGTGAAAGAACTATTTTCCTGTCTGCAATAGCCATCTTGTTTTCTTTCTAATCAAGAGTTAATAACGTTTTTGTAGCATAAATTTTATCTACTAATTTCATGAATGCCATTTTATCCAGTTTACAAATCAGACAAAGGGGAATTCTGCACAAAATACAAAAACTTGACAATTGAAAAGCTTGGACCTTGCAAGTACTTCATGGCCATGTTGGCACAGTGGTTAGAATGCAGTACTGCAGTTTACTTCTGTTGACTGCTGGCTTTTGGCAGTTTGATTCTCACTGGCTCAAGGTTGACTGAGCCTTTCAATCCTTCTGAGGTTGGTAAAATGAGGACCAGATTGTTGGGGGCAATATGCTGACTCTGTTAACTGCTTAGAGAGAGCTGTAAAGCACTGTGAAGTGGTATATAAGTCTAAGTGCTATTGCTGTTCAGCACTTCATTCTGATTGGGCTCAACTCCCTTCAGTTAAAGATCTTTGAACTTTCAACTTTTGATCAGTGGTGGGTTGCTACTGGTTCGCACCGGATTGGGCAAACCGACTGCATGCACACACGAGCGAACCAGTAGCAACGGGATTTGGAACCCACCCCTGCTTTTGATGATTTTGAAGTGTTTAAAAATAAGGATCTTGTTGTTTGGCCTTGCAGATGCCGTAATATTTCTACTCTTTTTTGTCTTGTTTTTTTCTTT
>JANHZT010001983.1:88302-99965 GCA_032468215.1 Stegonotus admiraltiensis | reverse complement strand
TTTTCTTTTTGTGTTGTGTTTTTGACTACTTCTGTTTTATTTTTGGCCTTTTTAGTGGTAGATGCAAGCGGGGGGGGGAGAAGAGCAGGGGGAAATATTTATCATTGCCCTCCTTAAGCCATCCCCTTTTCTTTCCCAAAGGGGATCAGTGCTGAAAATTAGGCATTTGACCAAATTTTGATGGTATGTTCTCAGAATAGCCCACTTTATAATAACTTATAATAAAAGAATATGCCAGTGTTCTTACAATAAAAGAATATGCCAGTGTTCTTACAATAAAAGAATATGCCAGTGTTGTACTTTTTATATTTCTGGATTGTACATGTTTTCATCCCATTATGTGATTAGCTTGGCATCCTTTTTTCATGTTTCATATCTTTGACTTTGTGCAAGATGACTTAGTTGAGTGAGTAACAATATTTTTAAAGGCACTCTGGAAGTCATGGAGTGGTCTCTCATTTTTTGAAGTGATGTCTGACATTGTCTCTTGATTTGAATCAGAATAGAGCTGGAAGGGACCTTGGAGGTCTTCTAGTCGAACCCCATGCTCAAACAGGAGACCCTATACCATTCCAGATTGGTGGCTGTCTAGTCTTTCCTTAAAAATATCAAGTGATAAAGCACCTACAGCTTCTGAAGGCAAGATGTTCCACTGGTCAATTGTCCTCACTGTTAGGAAGTTTCTTTTTAATTCCAGCTTGCTTCTCTCCTTGATTAGTTTCCATCCAATGAGAAATGGATGAAACACTTCACGTTTAATGCCTTAGTTCTAACCATAACCATTGTATTTAGATTGACAAAATTTGAGCATGTTCTACCTACAAAAAACAACAACAACAAATGACATTATTGATTTATTTGAAAAATCTTGAATGCCTCTCTCTTCTGGACCTCAGAAATTATTTAAATTCAGAGGAAGTTTGGGTTTCAAACTTCTTTAAAAGTCTGCATTTTAGACACTTTAGATCTTACACTTGACTAGAGGAGGACAACTGTCCTCTAATCCTTTAAAGTATCCTTAGAGAAATGTAGAAGCATTACTGCAAAATAGTTTCTTACTCAAAGGTTGTTTTTCAGTGGTGGGTACATTGTGAATCCTGCATTAATTATTGGTTTTTAATATAACGTGTATGTCTGATGTTTTGTTTTATTTATTTTTTAGTTTATTCAGTCCTCACCCCCTGTCCTGGGATTGTGATATTTTAGTACATTATGTTCTTCCAGTGGAGAACTAAAAATTGCTTAGAGAAGGACTTTTTTATATTTTGGAATCAATTAAAAAAAAACCTCCCAAAACCCTTAATCAAAAGGGAGTGCCTAGTGATAGAAAACCAGCTGTATTTGAATGTTTTGAATGTATTTCAAGAACAAATTAGAATTGTGCTTATATATATATACGTTTTCTGATATTTTGAAATTCATCTCTATTTCTGACATTGTTGACCATTGTGGTTGAAATATAAGTTACTTCTTCTAGAAATCTGGAAATATACAAGAGATTGCCTAACGTAGTATTTTTATTTATTTATTTACATCCTGTTTTTATTATTTTTTTATACTCAAGTCTATGAGTGCCTATTATCCCTACAATGATTTTTCTATCTTGAATTTTGGAACAGAACCTATCAAGTGATTGTTTTTTTAACAAACATTTAAAAAAAATCTTTAATCCTGAAAAATAATTATTTTTAGCAGTATGACTCTTTGCAATTGTTTTCAAATTATATGAAAATAAACTTAAATTTTAAAAGTCAAATTTGGGGGGGGGGGAGGTTGTCTAGATTTATTCTTAATTTTGGGATGCCATAATTCATTGTCAGCTTCTTGGCAATGTTATAATTCCAGTCAGTGTTTTAAACTGCTTGTAGTGCAGATACCCAGATAACTTCTAAATAGAATTGTTCAGCTATTTCAAAACATTTGAGATTAGTACAGTGTGAAGTAATTTAAAACTATTGTACAGCACTTAATTTAAATAACAGAGCTCTGCATATGTCTAGAAAGCCATATAGAGCCAATTGGAAGCTCTCTAAATTTTTTAATGATCCAATAAATTCAAATTGTGTTAAATTCATAATGAATAATGTAAATCAGTTGTAAGGAAATAGCTAATAATTTGAATTCTTTTTATGAAATTCACTGAAAATAACCTGAAAGAAGGAGTAATATAATGTAATTAATAATAAAATGAGAATGTATAATGGAAATCAGCAAAGTTTACCCATATGTTTTGTTGTGGCGTTTAAATATTATGTTCGGATTTTATTTGGGGAATGCTTAGAAATTTATAATCTGTTTATTTCCTTTCTCCCTAGCATTATATATATGGCATGGTTGAGGAATAATTAACTGTGAAATGTTTTTTACCAATGAGAAAAAAAGTCTAAAACAGTTTCTAGTATTTAGCATTTGCTACTAAAATAGTGGTGGAGGTGGAGAAATAATTATGATTTTGCAAAGGAAAATGCACCGTGTTACTGAATCCAGTTAGGGTACAGTCTTCGGTGACAAATATAATTGTGATTCTTCTGCCATGGTTTACAATCATTACAGCAAAAGAATAACTTGTAGAGCGATCTTTTCACAGAACCTTCATTGATGTTTTAGAATCTTTCATTGATGAAGCGCAAAAGTCCCTTTTCTGCATAAAACCAAGCCCCACCTGCCTTATTATAGAATCCGCTTTACTTTTACTTATATAAGTATATCAGCTGTCTTCCCTTTGGATTTGAAACAACTGAACAATATTTTGTTGGAACGATAGTTTCTTTTTAACACACAGCTAGAAAAAAACGACTTCCAGCCTGGACAGTGGATGCTAAAAGAAAAGTACTGTCAATACTCTGACTCCATTCAACTCTGCATGGCAAAAGCTTAATGCTGGTTTATTGCCGGGAGAATATTTGGATTTTGAGTCCTATCATGTCGGCAAATTCAGAGCAGTGGAACTGCAGGAGACTGAAAGGAGGCCCCCTTCAAGAGCTCCTTCCTTGAAGCTGTACCTTTCTTTTAGACAGTTGTCATTATCTTTGTCTAAAGGTCACGGCCAAATTGAATAAAAAGAAAGCTGTGTGTTCCTGTCGCTGCACAAAGGCAGTATTGACTTTCCTAATCCAGTTTGCCGAGGGGTGAGAGAATTAAATTAGATATCTAAGCACAGAAATTGAGAGCCTTTGAAAACAAAGATAAGGAGACAGACTGTATTTTCCTTCCCCCCTCTCTTCTTCTTCTTCTTCTTTTTTTCCCCCTCTCTCTCTTTCCCTGGGAGCACTAGGCTCACAATTTTGCAGGTGTGTCATCTGATCCATGGCTTGCATCGATCAAAACTGTGCCAATGCATATTTAATTAGCAAGGGGACCCTGGATGCATTATGGCCATCATCCATATATTGAATGGACTGTCAGACTTTTTGAATGCTTCCCAAACCCCCTCTTGCTTTGTTGTTTGGGGAGCTTCTGCATTTTGTCTGAGCGGCCAAAAGTTTCTTTGTTTTTAGTTGCTGATGCATACAACACAACTGAGGAGAATACAAACAAGTGAAGTCCTGAAGTGTTTATTTTGTCTAATGGGAAGGGGGGGGGTGAGGATTGAAAATCTGGGCTTTAATTCCTTTGGGTAACAGATTTTTATCCAATTGAATTTTTTTAAAATGGAAAAAAAAACAGTCAAATGGGATTTTAGACTATTATATTCAAGATAAAGCATTTTATGACAGCTTTAATTAAATCATGAATTAATGCCGCTGCTGCACTTTTCCCTTATAGTAAAGCAAGGGAAAATAACTTTTTAAAGTAAACATTGAAGTGTATTAAAAGATGGGAACAAATCTTTCCTCTATACACACAGAGAGAGACACACACACACACACACACACACACAAACCAATAACCCAGGGCCAATGCATTTAATGCTAAAATGAAATAAGTAAACCCTGAGCTCAATTTTACAGAGAATTTTTGGGGGGGGGGCATTCTGCTCATGATTGTCCTCATGTATCGATTCATATATCATGGGTTGCAGTAAGGATTCCCCATGCACAAAAGCTATTCCAGAGTTTCTGGGAACTCCTTTTTACAAGACAATTCAGACAAAGTATTGCTTGCTAAACAGATGTAATACACAAAGTCTGCTCAGAATAAAGGGCAGCAGACTGTGCACATGTTTTGGTTCCATTCAAGCTCATCCGCACAGTCTAGCTAGTTGTTTTTGCTCATTTGCTTAGGAGCTGGCTTAGCACAGTTTTCCCGGTAAAGTAAGGAGGAGTGGGAGGCTGGAGGAGGGGTGGGGGGGGTGTAAGGCCACAAAGGTTTGCTGCAGGGACTCCTGGGAAGTATATTTGCATACATCTTCTCACAAAGGCTGACTGCTTCCTGGCTTAGACAGAGTGTTGCCTGATAAACAGACTTAACACACAAATGTCTGTCTGGAATAAACAACAGCAAGCTTTGATTTACATTTCTATTATCAAAGATAATCTCTTTCCCAGTGTATGGGAATTAAAAAGCCTGTCACAAAAATGAGTCTGGAATTGCTGTGATTTTACTACTATGTCAAACTCCCTCTCCCTCCCCCCACCAAGGAGCTGATGTGATACAGTAGAGGGAACAAAAAAAAAATTAGGTGTTAAAGATAGCAATAAAGAACCTTGACCCAAACAATGGAATATATAGGCGTATCTCTAATGCAAAAATAAAGTAAGTAAGTAAGTAAATAATAAATAAATAAATAAATCTGGCCTACGTTAATAGATGATAAGCTAAGGAATCTCTCACAGTCTTCATTGATTTGCACCTTGGTGGAGGGATGACACTTTAGAAGGATGTAATGATTAACTTCAGTGGGATCCAAAAGTCTCGCAGAGCATGATTCTAAACTTTTCAGCTCTTTGTGCTGCAACTATCCTCAATGGCTATGGATAATAGTCTCATCCATCTGGAGGATGGTGGTTTTGAAAAGGCTACTACAAGTAAATCAAACAGGAAGTATGAATGATGCGATTAGCCAACAATACCCCCATTTGCAGAGAAAAGGAAATGGTTGACCTATTTATATTCAGTCAATTTATCGACCTTCCACCAATACCAATATTCTCAGGGTGATCCACAGCAATAAGAAATAAACCATTAAGATCAAACAACCATTTAAAAGTTAAGATAGTAGATAGGACTGCCAACATTATAAGCTTGATAGCATTTTACAGACATATTCTCTGTTCCAAATGTAAAAGGGGTTTTTTTATCTTTAAAAGCAGACTTATAAAGTTTACAGTATCTAAATGATTTGTAGTAAAATAATGATTAAATTTGTTTCCGAAAAAGGGACTCTTTATATTCAGGTAACTTTCTATGGTTTTTAAAGAGGGATAAAGTTTCAAGGATTTTGATATAACATTACTGTGCCTATGAAAGTCAAGAAAATCTGCCTGAAGTCTACTTAGTTTCAGAAAATCTGAAATGCTTCATCAAAAATAAAATGCTTGACACATCTCTAATTTTCTCTTTTCCTTGTTATCATAGAAAATGTTTGACTCAAAATCAATTTTTGGAAATATACTGCTGCTAGTACACTTACAGTGATCTCTGAACAAAACTCCTATGAAACAATACATATAACTGTTGACTAACTTGTTCCATAATATTTCAGTCTCTAAAATGTTTTAAAAGTGCAACCATCAAATCTGGCTAGGACTAGATTTCTGTATAAAAATATGCTGTAACTCAAATTGTTATTCTTCACTACAATGCCTCTAGCTCCATCTGTAGTAAATTACGTTGGGCACAATCCATTTTTAAATTCCTTTTTGCAGCCTGTCATGGTTTTAACTTTCTTTCATTGAAATTAATGAAATGCAACCTTTTTCATAGCCTAATTACATCACCTGAAGTGAACTCTGCTATTTTGTAGTTATTTGTGTTTTTAACACTATTTGACCAATGGTGATTACTGATTTGAAAGAGATTAATGTTAAACTTAACATATTAATTAAATTATTATGTATAGGTCCAGTGGCTTTAATTTTTCCAGATGGTACTTTTGCTTGTTTTTCTTTCTTTCTGTATAGAATTGAAAATTAAATGTACATTTTATCTAGAGCTCTAAGTGATAATTTTATCAAAATTGCATCTGAAACGTCTTTTTACTTTTATTATTTACCTGTTATTATATATCCACCTTTTTAAACTGCATTGTTACATGTATGCAAAGGGTAGAGAATGCAGGTGCAGCTAAAGGTGGCTCACAATGATAGATTTTTAGGATGGCTTGAGGGAAGAGACTTATTTATAACACTTATGATATTAATTACATCCTTGGAGTCTTGAGACCCATTCTTTCATTTCTTTTATAATAACCTGTAATAACAAGTCTTTGGAAATGAGATGGGAAGCATGTGTGCATGTCAACAGTCTAACTCAGGACCATAACATAGCAGAAAAGTCCCCTTGGTTAATTTTTAATCCATCTCTAGGAGAAGTTCCATCTCTTAGTTTTAAACTAAAGGAAAAAATCTTCACCCTAGCTAGATATTCTGATCCCTGCACTGCTACAGAGCATCTACATAATTAAAATATAGTGTGACCAAAAAAAACCTAACCCTGAAAAAAATACTGCAAAAATAGGTAGCAAAATATTAAACAAGAAAAGTCAAAGGCCTAAGCAAGGATACAACTACCTTGAATTATTGCTCCCAATAATGGCACCACAATTAGGGCTCCTTTCAAGGATCTTAAAGATCAGATTAGTATATGCCAGTATAAATATTCTGGTACCAAAGCATTTTTAGCCTTCTAATTCAAAAATAAAATAATAAAATACGTTCAAAAGTGAAAAACCAACCAGTACAGTTCATAGAAAATAAGCATAATATTTTCCATGCTTTCTCAGGTTGTCTGAAGGTTCTCTATTAACTTCTGAAAAGCGATAGAGAGGAAAAATTGCAAAGTAATGGATTATTGTGCTATGCGGTTCTGTCTGGGAAAGGACAAAGCTGGTTTTTTGTGACAAGCTGGATATAGGAATATTCCTTAAGCTCTACCCGGAAAATGCAATTCCTTCAGTTTCCTCACTTTCTGTACTTGGGAATAACTTACACTGCTCTCATGTTGTCAAGATTAAGTTTCTGTTCACTGGCTCTCATCCAGTTCATTTCCTTCTCCTGGTGTTATCTCACCTAGTTGAGATTTGAGAGATATAGCTGGGTGTCATCTGCATATTGTGGTCAGTGTGATCAAAAGCAGCTGAGAGAAACAGGGAGGACGGAATGACATGCTAAAGATAACATGTTGTCTTCATATGACTTCTGTCCATGTAAAAGCAGACATTTCCTGATATAATTCTATTCTTATTTAAGAGAGACAATGAAGTTCTTGTTTAACTTTCTGAGTACTGTATCCGGTACGTTTTCCATGATATGATACCAGAAGTCAAATTTTAAATCTGCGCCTTCCTAACATGAAAAAAGGAAATCCTTTTTCTTGCTATAAACACAGACATTAGATTGTTCTAAGAAAAATGCATTACATGGTGGAAAATATCAGAATCCAGAGAACTTGTTATTGTGATTATTTTTTAAGATGAAAATGTAGCAGAGAAATGTTTCTTAAGCTATGTATTATATACAGACACATTCACAAACACAAACCCTGAGCATTGTCACTGATGATCCTGCTACTCTTTCCTGAAAATTGTCTTTTTGAAAAGAGGATTTTTGGCAATCACTAGAGCCCAAATGAAGTATCAAAACAGGATGAATGTTGAACCAGCTACTAAGAGTTTCTTTTTAAATATCTTATTCCAGAGAAGGATAAAATATGCCATTGTAAGCAGGCTCATACAAACCATTAAGATATATAAACAGTGTACTAAATATATGGAAAATGGATTACTTGTTTAGTAATTCATTCTATTTATGTTGCCTGATGAGAGTCTGCGTAGCTCACAATAACATAACAGAATAAAATATATGTGATAAGAAGAGACGTAAAACTAAAAACCATAGTAGAAAACAAGAAAAACAATAAGATGGTAAACCTGGCAACAACTCAAACATCCCACATTGAGTCACCAGCCACCCTATATCTGTGAGAATAGCTAGGTCTTTATGGTACTCTGGAATGCCAGCAAGAAGGGAACCATCCTGATCTCAAAAAAGAAAAGAAAAGAAAAGAAAAGAAACATCAAGTTTTAGAGGGCAGGTGCTGAAACAGGAGACATACTTCCTGAATTCTTATAGATGATAATATTTGATCAATATGGAACCCAGAGTGCACCAGTCCTTTTGACTCAAACTGACCAGGCAGACATATGGGAGATAGGCGGTCCCTTAAATAACTGCATTGTATTTCATGCAGGGCTTATAAAGTCATAATCAACTTTTGAATTGCACCAAAACAAGCTGGCAACTTGTCAAGCTGTCAAAGCAGTGGCGTCCTATGGACATACCCAAGTATAACCATCATTGCCCACAACTGGGGCAGTTGAAGCTTTCATGTGATCTTCAAGGGCAGGGCCCTGTAAAAGCATATTGTAATAATTGAACCATGAGGCATGGGTGGCTATCTGAAGAGCTTCATGATCCAGAAAAAGTCATAACTTATCAAACTCCACCTTGATCAGTCCAGTGACTTTTGGGGAAGGTCTGCTTGTGTTCTTCCTGTGTCTAAAATTACAGGGAAAGACACTGAGCCTCCCCCACACTTTGAAACTATTACTACTAATAATTTATTATATTTATATACCTATTTATATTTAATAATAATAATATAATCAACATAATGCCAAAAGATTAGGGGGTTGTTTAGAGTCCAGAGAAGAGCAACAAAGATTAGGGGAGCGTAGGCTAAACAGTACAATGAACAGTTGCAGGAACTGGGTATGAGAAAGAGAAAGTGTAAGGCTGATATAATAGCAGTCTTGCAGTATTTTATGGGCTATCACAGAGGATGGGATCAATCTATTTTCCAAAGCACATGAGGGCAGAACAGGGAGTAACAGATGGAAGCTTAACAAACAGATATCCAACTCAGAATTAAGGAGAAATTTATGTCAGTGCGAACAATCAATGGAACTGCTTGTTTTCAGAAGTTGTGGGTGCTCCATTACTGGAGTTCTGTCTGAAAATGGTATGGGCTCATTTGTCTGAAATGGTATGGGGTCTCCTTTTTGAGGGGATTGGACTAGAAGACTGCCAAGCTTCCTTCCAACTCCGTTATTCTGTACTGTGTGTATGCTACGTGGCTCCTATTAATCTGGATGTATTGTAAAGCACCTTTGTATCACTTAGAAGATCATTGAGTACAATTTTATTTCACCAATCCTTCAGTCCATGTTAAACATTGGTATTCAGCTTGGGGGAGCATTTGTATATGATTGTTGTCTTTAAATATTTTAGTGTATCGTAGTCTGCTGAAATTATTCTTATGGGGGGGGTGAGACTATAAAAACTATGCAATAAAATCAGTAAATATTTTGTTGTTTTTAAAAAACAAATACGATGGAACTGAATCATAATCAGCATGAGACTTTATATCTTTATCCCCCACTTGATCCCAGTTTACATTGTGGGTTGGATATACACATACCCTACACCAGGGGTCTCCAACCCCTGGTTCGCGGACCAGTACCAGTCCATGGCCTGCCAGCAATCGGGCTGGGCAAACAAGTGAAGCCCCATCAGTGGGATGCAGGCAGCATGCAAAACCATGCCCCATCTAGTCCACAGAAAACCCTCTCTCCACAGAACCGGTTCCTGGGGCCCAAAAGTTGGGGCTACTTCTCTACATTATTCAGAAGTCATCTTTTTATTTAGCTGATTGCTTTTTGACAAAGCAAGAGGCAGGTAGTTATGTTTAATTTGGGAAATTGGTCTCTTCCCTTCCGCATCCTTTATTGGTCTGAATGAAGTGCAAATGTTCTGTGGTTACTTTTAAGTTTAAAAAAAAAAGGTGGGGAAACTAGCTATTAGCTACATTTTTTAAAAAAAACAGATTTCCCTGCTTCTAGGACAAAGAAAAAAATATTACCGCCATTTAGTTTTCCTAGCTTCTTTTTCAGACTAAAATTCACTGAGAAGGATCTATAAATTAAAACAGATTATTCTGTATTTTTATAGAGACATAGGTAATTCATATAAATATGAAAAGTGTAATATTTTAATAGCAAGCAGTTAGCATGTTAATGAATATCCTCTCCAAGGGAGAGGATATTAAGAATATCATCTTAAGAAATATAAATTTTAAAAAATAAAAATATTAGAAATGTTTTATATATATTAGAACATCATTGGAATACAAAGCCCAGGTCTTCACTTATAATACAAAAGTAGTCTTTGAGTTATGATCATAACTCAAACTCATCATAACTAAATAATGGAGTCTGCCTGTTACAGTCATAAGTTGTGATGGTTGTAAAGCTGGACCTGTTTTTACAACCTTTTTTGCGGTGGTTGTAAAGCAAACACTGCAGTTGTTAATCGAAACCATTGTTTGCTATGGGGCATTTTTGCCAAAAACCAGAAGTTAATGGTTTCGACAAAAACATCATAAGTCACATAACCAGTGCAAATGGCCATATGTGTGGACCAGTTGCCAAGCGGCCGAAATGTGGTCACAAAACCACGGTGGAGGGTCTGACTGTTTGAACTTTAGATCCAGGTTGTAATTATTTTTTGGAGGGAGTCTATTGTAACTTTGACAGTCAAGAAATTACACCTGTATAGGCTTTGAAGTCTTAAAATGATAAATTTTGGCTTCAGATTTTTAAAAAAATGCTGTAAAAATTAAACATTAATATAAATCACCAGCTTGTTTCCTGTGGGGGCTTTTTTGTTTTTTGGGTTTTGTCTATTAAAAATGCCTCAGACTATAAAACTGGCTACTCTTCCACAGTCAGTTCCTATAATTTTGGACCCTATTTATGTCTTTTAGATTCAAGTCAGTCAGAAAGTCCCAGCCAGCCAAGCGAAGCTGATATTAAGGACCAGCCTGAAAATGGTGAGTTTTGCTAAGCTTATGTCAATTCAGTCTGTATGTTTTTTTAGGGAATTTCAACCACAGACCTCAGGAGATGCCTTAGATATATTAGATATGCCCATTTTCTTTCAAGTAAGGCAGGGCTGAGGAATCATGGCCCTTTTATAACTTGTGGACTTCAACTCCCAGAATTCCTGAGCCATCCCTGATGGCTCAGGAATTCTGGAAGTTGAAGTCCACAAGTCATAGAATGGCCATAGCTCCTCATCCTTGAAGTAAGGCCTGGGTAGTTCTGAGCAGGCTGTTTATATGAAGCTGCAAACAAGGCGAGTGGGAAAGCACATTGTTTCCGGGTAAAAGTTGCCCACTTTTTCCACTTTTCTTTTTCGTTGAGAAAAGATGAAGAACTGAAAGGATAGTGGAAAAGACCAGAAGAATTTCGATTGCATTGAATTTGGATTCAAGGCAAGTTCTAAAGAACAATATCATGGTTCCTTTGATCACTATGATTCAAGTAGGTAACAGAGGTGGATGCAGGGGTGAAATGCTCCCGGTTCGGACCAGATCGCCCAATCCGGTAGTGATGGCAGCGGGTGGTTCAGAGAACCGGTAGCAAAAATCCCTCCCCCCACCACCATGCCCAGCTGAGCCGCACGATCATCAGAGGCTTTTTTTTTTTACTTTTAAAAGCATTT
>JANHZT010001983.1:15083-35936 GCA_032468215.1 Stegonotus admiraltiensis | reverse complement strand
AAACACATTTTCTCTGGGAACAGTAATAAAAACTGTTAGTGGGGGGAGAAAGATCTGTTGGAAGAATGAAAGATGAACATCTGAAATGTTTGGGCCCTCCCATTCTGGGGTTGGAAATGAAATGATGTTGGTTCCTTTTTTTGTACTCCTGACATAGGTCTTTAAGACATTAAGACTGAGCAGGCCTTGATAATAGCAAAAGCACTTAGACTTATATGCCGCGTCACAGTGCTTTACATCCCTCTCTAAGTGGTTTACAGAGTCAGCATAATGACAACAGAAGCTAGTATTGCGTAATTTAGTGTTAATTACAGGAAGTGTGTGAGCTGTAAGTATAGGAACAGTACGTTTTCAATTAATGAAAATAATTTGAAGATGTGTGGTGATGCCTGGCAGGAAGAAATAAACTTTAAATTTTATGGACTTATTTCCCATCACCACAGCCAACATACCTAATGGCAAGAGTCTCCCCAAAACCTTGGCACTGTAGAAGGAGACAATTAGTAAGAATGCTGAGGTTTCTTGCAAAGCTATTTTGATGACTTCAAAATTCAGCTGCTAATATCCACTTTTACTTTTTTTTTGGAAAAAAAGTTTTATTTTAGTTTTATTGCTCTTTTAAGAATTCATAACTGATATATATCAATAAAGGAGACTATTCGTAGCTCGGGGTTGAAATCACCGGTCTCTGGTGCTCTCTGAGCAACAGCACGGATGATGTTACCTAGTTTGGGTAATGAAATGTCTGCAAGAAAACAAGCAAGAACTCAGCTTAATTCATTTGTAATTGGCAAGTTTAAATTATTCAGCTTTATATAGAGACTTAAAATAATTAAGTTTCTCTTCTTGAATCTTTATTTATATTGGAGCCAGTGCTTTGATAGTTGTTAATTGGTGGGAAAACATAGGCATAACAGATGACAAATTTAAAAAAATTGGTCTTTTGGTAGATTTTGGTTTAGTCAGTATATCAACAATGATGCAATAGACTGCAACTGGATTTTTGTTGCATTATTTTTATAATGTTTACATGGCAGATAATGGTGATAAAGATATTTATCAACTTAAGAATGAAGCCAGGAATGTATAAAAACAGCCTTCCACTCCAACTTGGTGTTGCACATGTATTTGAAAGAATTGTAGCTACACAAATAGAAGGCATTAAAATTCTTCTGATAACTCGGAGATTTTGCCAAAATAATCATTAAAACAACTTTATTTTGGCAAGCATATTTTCCTTTTTTATTGTCCTTAGTTTCTTTCCCTTTAGTATGAGCAGGTAAAAATTCTTGTGCCTTTGGTCATGTTCTCACTTTTCCATTTCAATCCCTCACAGAAAACAAAGTTGTTCCAGATTATATCCTAAACCACTAGAGCATCTGGGAAGGGAAGTTGTCATTTGCCAGTTCCACTACCATCAGCAAAACAGCAGGAAATGGATGCTCCCTGTATGATTAAGATAGCATCCTTATTATGATAGGCTAGGATATAATTCTGTTTTATAATGAACATTTTCTTTCTGTTGAAAAGCATGTTAGACAGTACGGGTCATAAACATCTGTGTATCTATGTAACTTCAGTTACTATTAGTAACTACTAGTAACTATTAGTTACTATTGCTATTAGTAATTATTAGTTACTATTACTTCTAGTCAGATGATGAGCATGGAACTATGTTGTAACAATTCAGAAATTCAGATAAAAGTCTCTTTACCGCTCACTATCCAATGTTGGGAAAGTAATTATTAATTTGATGCACAAGATTCAGTATCAAAAATGATTCATACTTGTTGGAAGCTTTGGGAGTCAAATTTAAACAATTGGATGACACAATATAAGCAACCCTTACAGAGATCTCCTTTAATGCAGAGTTATGTTTTAAGATTTCACAATACTGTTACGTTACTCCTATAAGAATCTCATATATAATTATTCTGCAAAATGTTGTAATCAAAAACGTACAAAAGGGGAAACTAATAAGTGATCTAATCAGTGGTGGGCTGCAACTGGTTTAACAACTAGTTCTGTGAGCACGAGCGAGCGCACCTAACACGTTTGTGCTCGGTGTTCAAAATACAGCAATTTGAAGCTTAGCTGCTTACCTTCTAAGGAAGCCCTGGTAAGTAGAACAGCAGAGGCACAAAAGTCAGCTGAGCCGTGCGAATCAGCTGAGCCAGAAAGAAGGAAATATAGGATACACTAGAGCGGGAGCAGGTGGGTGGGGCCACCTGATCATTGGAACTACTGGTTTGACCGAACTGGCAGCAGCTCACCACTGGATCTAATTAATTCAAAGTAACTAATAGAAGAACACCCATTGTCACTAAATTACCTTACATCTTTGGCCTTCAGTACCTCTGTTTGGAATTGCAGTATATAAATTTCTGAGACATGGGTTCCTGATCCAACCTGGTCTCATCATGCATAATTTTTTCATGTCAACAAAGAAAGCATAATTCTGTTTGGCTAAATTGCAGTATATTGTCATCTCCATAATCTCATTCTACACTGGCTGCTAATGCATTTAGTCACATGTAGTCATACCTCACTTAAGGCCTTGCTCATCACAAAGGAAAGGAAAGGTTTGAGGATATGCCTCCATCTGATCTGCATTTTTTTCTGTTATGGTCTAAAAGGAGCTTCTCTCAAGTTGTTCAGATCTATAGCTTATTCAACAATATTCTGTTGAATAAAAAGCACTACTACTTGGCATATTAGTCAGTTTGATTTTATTTTGTTACTCTACTTTCATCACATAGTCCTTTCTGATATACTGTCAGAATCCCTTAAATGCTAATGGAACTTGTACTTTTCAGCCTCTTGAAATTACTTATTTTTTGAAATGAGTCTGATTTTCCAGTAAATATTCAAAGTTTTATTTCCATTTGCAAATTTCATGTGCAGTGTTTGTCACAGATAGATAAATGTTTAAGCGAGGGTGGACTATGAAACTAAACCAGATGCTGATTTAAATTAACAGGATGAAAGAGACCATGCTAAGAAATATCAGCAACCTTAACAAAACAAGGGGTACTAAAATAGCCTCCCAGGTTTTGTGTTTTTTTAATTATAAATGTAGTCATTTCTCTCAAAAGACATTATCAAATGTCTGGAATAACTTTAGAAGAATAACATTTATTTTAGATTATTCTTAAAGCTTTCGTTCTTGCATGCAGGTTCTCATCTGTATTTTACTAAGCCCTTTGATTTCACCTTCAAACAGAGTATTAGTATGGGATCCCAAAAATGATGTGTTAGTCTTCTCATTTTGTACCTATTGACTTGTTCAGTACAATAAAAAGACAAACTAGGCAGTGACAAATCTCTTGTATATTGCTGTCAAGTAAACTACATGGATGTGTCCATGCATTCCTCAGATGTTGAGTCCAGCTTGAAGATGATTTTAACATTTCTATGTGTTTGCTCGGAAGCCAGCCATTTATGCTAAATGCCCTTTCAAAAGGTTAAATTGGTTATGTCTAACAACAGTAAACAGGCAATAAACTGATAATTTAGCATTTGGTACTCTTTATGCATTTCCTTATGACTTCACATACATTATCTTAGTATAAAATTCTATGCAATAAAACTGTGTGTTGTTAGGGACCTCTGAGCTTATAATCAAGCAATGGGAAACCGTTTTCTCAGAAGCAGATCTCAACGCATGAAGTTATGTTTCTGCCCAGGTAAATCTGCATAGGATAGCAGTTTGAGGGCTACTCATCACCAGTAGATCATTATTTACACTATAAAGTGTTATTCTTGTACTTCTGTAATTCAAAATTTCAGCTCAATGAGTTCAATTGAACTAATATAGTCATTTATGATGATATTAAGACTACAGTGTTAAGAACATTTATTTCTAAGATTACAGCTCCTTGAACACAGTGAACCTCATATGAAAGTAAAATGTCTGACATTAAAGTGAACTCGTAAGCATGTCTATTTAGAAATAAAGCACTTCAGTTCAGTGAATTTTAAATGGCTTAACTCCATTAAAACGACTTTATAATGAAGTGCAGCAGAACTTCACAGGGAGATTCACAATATTTTGAATCTACCTCATGCTTGTGTGGAATAGACCCTAGATACTGTACTTGAAGATGTCTGTCTTCTACAGTATATGCGTGTCCTACATGATCAAAGAGATTTGACTTGCTTTGGGTCTTGACAGTTAAGCGATGTCATCTAGATGGACCCAAAAGTTGCCTTTCCCTGTGACAGTGCCTGTCCTTTGGAATGGCATCTCTACAAATATTTGTTTAGTCTCCACCATATCTGTTTAAAGTAAGCCCTAAAAATATGTTTCCTCCTCCAGGCCAATCTAGGTGGTAGATCTTTCTTGACTGAGGGTGAAGAGGGAGATTGTCACACACACACACACACACACACACACACCATTCTTTCCTTGGAGTGATTGGTCCAGGGTGTGTGATTTTCTCTATTGTTACATTTGCAAAGCCACCCAGAATTATTTTTAGAGTTGGAAAGTCTAGAAATTGGAGGTGCATGGGTAGATAGATAGTCGCTAGGTAGGTAGGAAGGTGGATGGATGGATGGATGGATGGATGGATGGATGGATAGATGGATAGATAGATAGATAGATAGATAGATAGATAGATAGATAGATAGATAGATAGATAGATAGATAGATAGATAGAAAGGAAAGACTTAGGACCTGCACTTTGTTCTGACTTAGGCCTGCATCTTAACACTTTGTGTGTATCTCTACATCTGTCGATTATGTGGTAAAGTTACTATATACAACAGTTCAAAATAAGAGATTAATAAATTACTTTTCCATGCTGATTATTTCACGAATGGATTTGTTCCATACAAAGAAGGCATAGTGATCCAGCAGTTGTTCCATGTGCAAGGAGGGCAGTGGTGGTGGGGAGCCAGTCTTACTGGTTCTCCTTTGCCTTCTGTGATTTCTCACAATGCTCTGGTAAAGTCACCTTGTCAGTCCATGCAGAAAATATTGGAGCAGATGGACAAACAGGCTTGGTACAAATTGACTTGGGAAACAACCTTTTAACCTGCTATCCAGAACGGCCTTTCCTAATCCAATACCCTCAGATGTGGTGGAATGAAGCTTAATTAAATATAGTTTCCAGGAATGATACAAGATGTGTATTGAATAAAAAGTTGGGAACAGCTAAAAGAAAAATTCAAAAATACTGTTATTCCCACAAAATGTTTCCAACCACAGAAATGCTTTTTACAGAACCTTTTTCAGTCTTCATTCTGTTGCCTGATTTGTTGTAAACTACTGCAAATTCTCAGAGACTATGAAACAAGCAGGAACTTGAGAGAGAAGCTTTACTCATTCTCACATTCCAATCACTAAGGTTCCAAACCACTGAACTCTGTTGACTTCCCTGAGACATTTTTAATACCTGTTCATAAACTAGAGAGAATGAACAATAGAACAAACCCTTAAAAACACAAACACATCTCGGAGTAGCATTTATTGATGGAACTTGATAAGAGTGATAATGAATGAGGTGCCAGTTCCTTCGGAGATTTAAAAAGAAAAATACGGCTGCATTTTAATGTGCCTTTCTTTACCTCGGCGGTTGCCGCCCATTGTTCCCAAAGACAGTCATAAATAAAAGTAAGCTTGCTGTTGTATGCAGTTTAATTTGTCCTTTAAGTTTATCTATTTGCTTTCGCACCCAGTTTCCAAATGCATAGGCATTTTTTCTGTGAGCTAGCATTATTAAATTGCACGTATCAATCATTCTTGCCAGGATTGCCATCGCCAACTACATTAAAGAAGTCAGAGAAGTCTGGTTTCAGCAGTCCCTCGCCTTCACAGACCTCCTCCCTTGGAACGGCATTCACCCAGCATCATCGACCTGTCATTACAGGACCCAGAGGTGAGGCCTTACCAAAGCATCCATGAGTTCTTGTTCCATGGCACCTTTGTCCTCAGGTTGGGATATATGAGAACATTCCTCTTTTGGGCACCACCGGTGTGGTGGCTTTTGAACCAAAAGTAGATAAAGGCTTGTTAATTTTGTTCCCTCATTTGAACTAGCTTAGGTTGCTTCATGGAAGTCTCAGGAAGACAAATGGAGGGGTTCTAGCTAATCACTGAAGCTTTATGATTTGGAAAGATAGATATGTATTTGTAGATGAATATTTACACTCAGGTATTTGTGTCTGCTTCAGTAAAAGTGGCATTCTATTCTGTTGCTACAGAGCTTTAAGTCCTCAGCAGTCCATTAGATGTCATTTTATTTTTAATAAATAGTGTTCACCCTGAGTCATTAGCATCATTACTATGGGTCTTTTTAAATGGTTTATAGCAGGGCTGTCAAACTCTCAGTCCATGGACCAGATGTGTCACACACTGGCCATGCCCATCTCTGTTTTAGCAAAGTGGGGGGAGTCACGGTATGTCATGTGATGACGTGACAATGCAAATTTGACATTTGTTTATAGTATTCTGGTTATTGTTGTTTGTTAGAATATTTTATGACTTAAAATAAAGCAACTGACTCTTGATTTTCGTGGGCTGAATAATTAGATGTAGAGTTTCAAAAGTTTAATTTATAAAAGAAAAGTTGCACTGACCACACGCACATACTATAGTAGAATAATGAGATGCATTTGATTTCCTTTTGCTTAAAGTGTTAGGGTTTTTCACATTGAAAATCTATTTATTTGTTGCTTACAGGGCATATGTAACACACCTTTTACTCTTGATAAACATTCTCATTAAAAATGACAAAGTAAAATAGATACTTGTGACATAATTTTCATCCTATTGCAGCATTGTTTTTTTTTTCAAATATATAAATTGTATATACATAAATTACTAGGATTCACATTTAAAATAAGAAAAGTTGAGATATTTTCCTTAAAGCTGGTTTTATGTGTCTACCCAGACTTATTATTATGGGAAATTATTTCAGGTATTTAGGTATAGGTATTATCCTTAAACACTTGTTGTAAATGATTATAATATAAACCTTAAACTCACAATAGAAGTTGGCTGAGTAATTCTCATGGCTTTCAAAACCCAATCACATTCTGCTGGAGAGCTAGATGGATTTAATTGGTTGTTAATCATGTAGCCAGTTGCTGGGAAGTCCACATACACTTTTAAAACAACCTGGATAATTGGTGATAATACCAAAGTATTCATAATATCAAAGTTACATTAGCGGTATATTCAGCTGTACACCAGCTGACTGCAGAATCTCATCCTGAAATTTGAACAAGTTAGACATTCAACAGGAATTGCTTCCATAAGATTGCCATTGCTAATATGACACTGCATGCAAACCAGATATGGAGCTCACTTGATCTTGGAAAAAGATGACAAGTTTTAAAAGAATAATAGAGTATATTTTGAAGCGATAAAAACCAGCAGTCCCACAGCAATTCAAAGACTAATAAATACCTGATATCATAAGCTTTCACAGACAAGAAATCACTTGTTTGGATTGAGTAAGCTTTAACCCCTGAAATCTGTTGGATTTAAAGCTGCCATATGACTTGGTTGCTAAAATGTTTCCAGTATTCCTATTATATTCTAAACCACCAGAATCACAGTATTAATGAGATAGGTGGCATAAAATTTAATAAATAATTTGTGATAATTGTTGCTACAGCAAATTGATTTTTGCAAACATGTAAGCACATAACGATTCATTCAGCTTTCACGAGCTTATTAGGGACCTGTCTTTGGCCAGATTTCTTGAATTAGTGTTCTAGGCGGCTGGCTTCTTTAAGAAAAATCTTAATTTTAAAAAAAGCATCCAATGGAAAATCTTTTCCGTAGAGCACCTATGTGAAAAAGCACTTTTTACTTCAAAAGGCAGCTGCATCGAGCAAACTCACCGCAAGCCTTTATTGCCTAAGCTGCATTTCTTGGCCCCCAATTCAATTAAGAAAGGCTGAATTTAGTCTGCACTGCTTCTCTTATTCAGCAAATCTAGACATAGGTCATTGTTAAACAAGAATAAGGTGAAACCCTGACCAGAAATTTTAACAAGGTAGGATTTATGTTTTTGCATCTTTGACTCTTCTAATCAAACGTTAGGTGGATCCATTAGAGTCATTGTGGGAAGGGGGCAATACTCACTACTGTAGTACATATTTAGACTACTAACAATAGCTGCTGTCTTAATATGTTGTCAGGTAAGTTGAATTCCGTAAATTCAAGTTGAGGTTTCAACTATCATTAATTCCACCCCAGCATTTATATTCTGCCCATAAATTAGATTTGGAGTGACAGTTGACTTAAATTATGAAGAGCCCCATGATTACTATTCAACATGAGTAGATAAGAACTAAAGACAGAGAAAAGGTAGCTATATGAATGATATGGAAGGAATGGACAAAACACAGACTGCTGTAGGCTAAACAGCTACTTTCTGTGCAAAGCAAATTTATGCAAAGGTGTCTGTGACATTTGTAGGCTGACTATATACACCCATATTCAGTGGTGGGATTCAGCCAGTTCGCACCACTTTGGGAAAACCGATTGTTAACTTTCTGAGCAGTTTGGCAAACTGGTTGTTAGAAGAACTCATTAGGGCAGAGAACGGATTGTTAAATTACTTGAATCCCACCACTGTCCAGATTGTATAACTTCTGATCAACTAGGATACAGCTGGTGAGCTGAAAGAAAAACAGAAAAGCATCACTTGCAGGCAAAGAGGAAGTCTCCTAGTGGGTGGATAGATGGATAGCAAGTTTCTTCAGGAATAATCTTTCATAATAAATTAGACCACGTAATATTTTTATGCTGCACATTTGGAGGTCACATTCAGTTATGCAATTTTGAATGCAAGGTATTTTATTTATTTGATTATTTATATCCCATCTTTATTATTTTTACAAAAAATCTCAAGGTGGCGAACATATCCAACATACCATGCTCCTCCTTTTTTCTCCACAACAACCCTGTGAGGTGGGTTGGGCTGAGAGAGAGTGTGACTCACCCAAGGTCATTCAGCTAGCTTTCTGTGAGTAAGGTGACACTTGAACTCACAGTCTCCTGCTTTCTATCCTGGTGCTTTAACCACTAGACCAATGTGGCAATAAAATTAAGAAGTCATGGATCTTGAATAATTTGATCATCTGGGAAATAAAGCAAGTATGGATGAAAGTTGAATGCAAAATCCAAAATCTGTATAATCTTTATTGCAACATCGAGAACATATACTGTATTTATCATAAAGAAAAATCTTGAAGTTACAAATTCTATATTACTTAGTAAATGCTATATTTTAGATATTCTCCTGAAAATTGTAGCATTGAGATTCCCCATCTGATGCTTGCCATGGTTACTCTCCTTGGCACCTATCATATGCTGCTCATCCTGCTCCATATGACTTCTTAATTTCATTTTTTTAAAAATCCTTGTAATCAAAAAATGGGAATAGAGTGTGCTGTGAAAAAAATAGCAACTCCAGCATCAACTATATTTCTAGTAATGCCTCTGGCACCGTATTCATTTGACCCATAAATCTCCTTAAGAAATAAAAAGGTATTGAATATATATTGTATCAATAAAAAGGCAAAAGAATCTAGGAATGAAAGGGAAGAACTATGGGAGCCAAAAAGGGAGAATTAATAAGTAAAGAGGTTGTTTTGCAAGAACTACATTTGCAGTTTTTGTCTTTTATGTTTATGCTGTACTATGTTCTTTGTGTCCATGACATATTACGGGGATGCATTTGCCTATTCATCTGTTCATTTGTATATTCATGTACAGTTCTGAATGGTATTCATTCACTTTTATAAAATGTCCATTTTTCTGTGATTGCCACCATTGCATTCATTGTTGAATAGACAAACTTCCACTGATTGTAAATAAGCCTATAAACTTCAGATGAACCCTTTCATCCTGAACAGTCCCAGGTCACCAGATACTTGGCAGGTTCATCGAATCTGCCCTCTGAGTTTTTTTTTCTTTTAAATTTATTTACTTATTAATTTTTATTTTTATTATTATTATTATTATTATTAATTTTTATTTTATTTTTATTTGTTTAATTTTTGCCTGATGTTGGACATGTGTTATCATATAACATTAAACATGTTATCCTAAGCATGTTTAAACTTAGTTGCTGATGATTGACCTTTTATCTCCGCTAGAAGTTGGTTCCAAGCTTCTACTACCTCTTTCTAACATTACTTTTGAACTTCTCTCCTGTCAATTTGAGGTTATGCCCCCGTGTTCTTGATTTGTTCTTAATATTTAAAATGCTGCCTTCTAGAACCTTATTCACACCCTTAATATAGTGAAAGGTTGCAATCATGTCCCCCCTTTCTCTTCTGTCCTCCAGGCTGTACATATTTAGTTCCTCAATCTCTCCTGATATGTTTGTCCCTCTTGGACCATTTTTGTTGGCCATCTCTAGTCTTACTCAATCTTATCAATATCCTTTTTTAAGAGAGTGAAACAAAACATTTGGAATTCCACTCACTCATATTCTTTTCTATCCTTCTTATTCTTGTCTATATCTTCTCTTTTTCTTTAGTACTTTCACAGGTAGTCCTCAACCTACGACCACAATTGAGCCCCAAATTAATGTTGTTAAGTGAGAAATTCGTTAAGTGAGTTTTGCTCCATTTTACAACTTTTTTGCCACATTTTGTTAAGTGCATTCCTGCAGTTGTTAGGTTAGTTACACAGTTGTTAAGCAAATCTGGTTTCCCCATTGATTTTGCTTGATAGAAGGTTGCAAAAGGGATCACATGACTCCAGGACACTGCAACCATCACAAATGTGAGTCAGTTGTCAAGTATTTAAATGTAAATTATATGCACCTGGGGATGCTACAATGGTCATAAGTGTTAAAAATGATCATAAGTCACTTTTTTCAATGCTATTATAATTTTGAATGGTCGTTAAACAAACTGTTGTAAGTCAAGGACTACCTGTATTTCCTACCAAAGTGTTGATACTCAGTTTGCAATCCCTCTGGGGCAGGGATCTCTTTCTTTCATAAAATGTTTTATATACTGATGCATAACAGTAATTAATAGTAGGTAATTATAATATATAATCAGGTAATAAAAACTTCAACTTGCATAAGTCCAATAATTTTGTAAATTAGAATGGGATTTTATTTAACAGGAACTTTGCATGAACCTAAACTTTGAGGAAGGGCTCTAATATTTTTAACCTATTCTTCATTTCTAAAACTATCTCCTTTGGAAAACATCAGATAGATAAAGATCCATTTATAAAAGGATTTTGCTGCACTAAGAGGTGTGAATTAAACTGGTAGAAAGCTGTGGCTATTAAAGAAAGTAAGAAGACAAAGGGTGAAGCCAACACTTGTTCTACGAAGAGCTTCGTGGAAACATCTAACCTCCTGCTGCTCTCAATTTTCATGGCACCACAAGGTATCTTCAGTGAAAGACTACATTTGGTTAGTTACAAGTGTCAGATGTGCTTATGTAGTTTAGAAATGCCTTACCCATAGTAGATGACACATGGTGCAAATATTCAGTTATGTTTTCAAATAAAGACTTGCGTAAACTTACTCTAGATTTTCAAGCTTTCAATCAGAGTGAATGGAATGAAAAGGGCCTTTCTTTTTTATGTTTGTCAATATTCAAATAAAAGTTTGGTATAGTGGTTAAGACTTAAGGTGCTGGCTTAGAAACCAGGAGATTGTGAGTTCTAGTTCTGCCTTAGTCATGAAAACCAGCTAGATGGCCATTCACTTTCTCTCAGTCCAACCCACCTCACAGAGTTGTTGTGATGGGGAAAACAGGAGGAAGAAGGAATATTATATATTATTTGCCAGCTTGAGTTACCTTTGAATTAATACAGGTGGGATAAAATTAATAAATAAATAGTTAGATGCTTCATTCTCCACTGCATTTCAGGCATTAACAATGAAAGACATGTTGATACTCTGAAAGCTGTTGGACAGTTCATTCATTAAACTAACCTGACTAGCTATTTAGGGTTTCTATTTAAAGTAGCACATTCTTGCTCCTGAATGCCACTCATGTTAGCAAGAAGCTTGCAGTTAATTAAAACAGGAACTAAACAAAAGTCAAGAAGCGTATAATTAAAGTACTACCTTTATTGGATTTTAAGGAGTTGCCCTATGACATAGGAAATATTTAAAGAAGTAGCTTATTTAGTTAATCTATATGTAAGTGAACAATTTAAAAGACTACTAGTCTAAATTAACTATGAAGCCTACCCACTGAGATTATCTCGTAAAGGATTCTCAGTGTTCAGATTCATTATGTGCAACCATTCAATAATTCTAGATAAATGCATAACTAAAAGCTCTATTACGCTAATAATTTGCACAAGGATAGATGTGTGTGAGGCACCATGCTGAGTTAATTTATTATTCTGCTAACAATTTCTAGAGTAGCCTCTCCTATGAGAAATTATGTTAATATGCTACTCCACGGAGGACATGATAGAGCAACAAGATGATGTGGCCATTTAATCCCTTTAAGAGACAAAAAATGCCCAGAGGGAAAAGTGTCAAAGAGAGGAATGAGGGTGATTAACAAAGGGAACCTAGATTTAAAGTTTGATTCACCGTATTATAAAAATAAGGCTGAATCAGGATTGGCCTCTGGGGAAGCAGTGGTGGGCTAAAGATCGCTCTGCAGAGAAGGTAGCTGAGGTAGGAAGACGAGCAGGCGAATGGATCAGCTCTTCAGAATTCCTTTCTAGAGCAAGGATGGGTCTAGGATCACCCACAAGTACTCCATGCACAGGTTCCCTGCAAGGAGTCTATAAGACTGCAGTCTCCAGTGGATTTTAGAACTATGGAAACCAGGGGGAAGTCATCTCATTTAAGTTTGCATACTTCCTTTCTTAACCATCTTAGGAAATTGCTTGTTAATGGCTTTTGGAGTGTTAACCTTCCTGCAGAATGGCAAGTTTTATTACAATACAGTAGTGAGTTTCCTTCTACCCATGATGAAAGAAGTTGTATACATGTTTAAGGACTTTACAAAGACCTTTTGTGTGTGTGTAAACAGTAAAAGAGTGACCAGGATGTTGATTTTGGAAAGTTATAAATAGATGAAGAGGCTAAACGAACTTGACATAATATTAGCTGTGGGTTGTTTCAAATGTTCAATTCAAGATTTTGAAACTAACTAAGAAATCCTCCTGTGGGAAAATGTTTTGATTAGGAAAAAAAATATGGTAAGAAGGATTTTGAAAGTTGACTAGGGAAGCAGAGAGAACTAAAGATTACAATTAAATAAGATATTAATGCAATCAAGCTGTGTTATTTGACTTTGGAAGGATATTTGAGACTAATACATTGAGAAATTATTCTTAAGATTGTCTGCTACTATAAAAATAGATTTAAACTAGATGACAGAAAAGGAACAGATTTTATTGCACAAAAGAGAGATTGAGGGCAATTTGAAAGTAGATTTAAAAATGTCATGTTACAAGAATGATATGGGAAAAAAGTGTAAACCACAAAAGTGATTTATAAATGAAACTTGCTGATGTCTTAATAATCAAAGGGGACATACAAATAATAAATCAGAAGAGAGACTTGGATAGATTCCTTAGATTTACAAATGAATCATGTTAAACTAGTGAAGAATTTCTGAGAGGAGACAAAGAGAAAATGATAAGTAATCAAGTTGTGGGACAATATTTAAAAGTATCAAAATCAAGTTTTTAAAAATAAATTCAAAGGAAATAAATATATGTTTCTGGTAGTTCTTAAATGACTTTTTTTTACTAGGACTGAAGGGCAAAACTTTAAATATTTGTTTATAGATAACAGAAAGAAAAGTATATAAAACTGATTTATTTGATTATGATTGAAATATATGTGTTATTATTCCCGGTAGCTCTTAATATACATTTGCTTACTAGGACTGAATAAAGCTTTTTTTTTACTTTGCATATTGATAAAGAGACCTGATATATAAAGAAGAGATCTTTTACTGAAATATCAGAGAAGTGTTAAGTTACTGATGTTATTTCTACTTGTTTGAAGGGAGTAATATTTTTCTACTATTACATATATTTTTCTTTTTTCTGCAGTGGTCATTTTGTTATATTCTTTTTAGTTTGTGTTCGTTTTTCCCTTCATTTGTAAACTTCTTATTTAAAAACAAATGGCTGAATCAGAGCAGGAGAGGAATTTGATAATAAAGTTATCAAATAAAATTCATAAGATTTTATGTATTTCTGAAATAATAAAAATTATCCCTCCCTGACTACAGTATTTAGCTTGTTCCATGATGGCATATTTACTTTCATATATTTTGTTTGATATACCCATCAACATCAAACAGGGTAATAAACTCTAGTGCTTTGTATTCAATTTCTTTTTACACAAATTTCTCTATCCTCTTCAGAGCTCTACCCACTAAGATACATCATAATGTTTAAATACAGAACTCATGTTTAAAGCACCGAGGCTCAGGATTTCCAACTTCTCATATTGACAGAACCATAAATCACATTAAATTAATTACTGTACCATGGCATCTATAGCTTTAACAGTGTTTATGTAGTGTCATCTTACCATCTCCAGAATGGGAAGGAAGAGAAACACTGATATTTGAATTGGGAAGTAGACCTCTAATAATGTAGCAGCAATATATCATTCAGATTCATCAATTCCATTAAGATGCCATTTTTAGTATCAAAGCAGATTTGCCTCAACCCCACTCCCCCGCCAGGATTTCTATTTGTACTTCAGACATTACCATCTGCATTTAATTATGGGAGTAACCTTACTTTTTATCAAATTATGTACACAACATGGCTCAGAAGTCAAAAGGAAACTCTTAATTCCTTTGTAAAATATGAATGCCAGGCCTAAGCAAAAAAGTGTACTTACAAGTCAAATCATTTAATCTATTGTAACAATTCTAAAAAATGACTTGTCTTGCTCAAGTATCCACTGATTTTGCCTGATTATTAGAACATTTTTGGCACTATCTAAGGTCTATGATTTCTTTCCTTTATCATTTTAGTCACTCAACAATTCTGTAAAGGACGCTTGGGTAGTGGTGACTAGATTCACATTATCCAGGGAGTTTATCTGACTGACAAGGAAGTTAAACTTGAGTCTCTATGTTCCTAATTTAACACTTTAATCCTGATTCATACTTCTTTTTTCCATTTATATCCTTTCTTTATTCTATATGTAATTTTCTTCTATCGTGTAATACATATCTAATTTCCTGGTGGCCTTTCAGTTAGCCACTCCAATATTGTACATTTTACTTTGTATAGTTATTGCATCATTCCTTCACACCTTCCCCTCTTATACAGACACCATATTTACCCAAAAGGAGTTTGATCCTGAATTTCAGGAAGTATGTGTAATTAATTATTAGTTTAATCTATTTATAATCCTACAAGTCCTCCTGTGCTGCTTCATTGCAATGGAACTGTTCTTGAAAAGGATAAGTGAAGAACATTATGACTGTATGCCAAGAGTATACACTCCCTAAAGAGTCATCCAAGGTGAAAAGGTCATCCTAGCTACCCTACCTATATTGAGCAGAATTGACATAGGAAGATGCTCAAGGCAGAATTATCACTTTAGTAACAACAGCAGACATCCTTTCATACTGTGAAGGAGAAGATAATGGTAAACAATCCTGGAAAACTACATGAATAGAAAATATAAAATGATTGGCAATATAGAGTGGATGATGAGCTCCTCAGATTGGATAGTGGTTAACATGCTATTGAGGAAGAGTTGAGGATCTTTCAGGGCAAGTGTTTATGGTGTGTTTAGATGCCCTTTGGGATATCTACTTTCTGATGTTACTTTTCAGAACAAGAAACTTTGCAAAGATAGATCATAATGGAAAACTGGAATGTAAGAAACATGAATATGGAACAACTCAACACAGTGAAAGATTAAATGATCTACTACACATTGAGTACTCAGGCATTCGAGAATTAAAGTGGACTGGATTTGGACATCTTCAATTATATTCTGTATGATCTCTTCCCAATCCAACTCTTCAGGTCTTCCAACTCATTGCCAGTGTAATCAACTTCATCTACTTTGCAGCTAGTCATCTTCTTTACTTTCCTTGCAGCTTTCCCACCATTATAGGCTTCTCAAAGGAAAACAAGAATATAAAAACCAAAACAAACATTTTGTGTAGTGTCCAGTTTTCTCAGCTTGTCAACTTAGGGTCATATTCAGCTGAAATCAATCCTAGTATTTCCTTTCCCCCTCCCTTAAATGCCTGTATGTGACACATTTGTATGTGCACGTGTGTATATGAAAACATACACAGGAAGGAAAAGCAGCCTTCCTATGAGATAAATTCTAAATCTTTTATTTACATTATCTCTTCTGAATTCAATGTATGAGAAATTACATTCAATGAACGGAAATTCTAAGGTTGGCTTTTTGGAATTGCTAAAACAGATGTGAATGTTTCATTTAAACAGTTCCATTTGAGTAAGATTAAAGAACTAAACAGTTTTTTCAACTTTTTGTTCATAGATTTTTATTGTTGGTTGACTGTAGCTTCAAGTTGATCTAAAAGTGGAATATTTCCCATTGATTTTAATAGCGCTGAATTGCCACCAAATTTTTAAAGCTGTTTATTCAGACTTCTGTTCCCTACCTTTTCAATTGTATCAGATGTAGTTCAAATTTCTTTCAAAAAAACCCTTAACCTTTTGCCAGCATTCCTTATTTAAAAATCTCTCTTCTTGTTTCTGATCAACACAGCTGTTGCTTAAATATAAAAGCATTTGACTTCAGCCAGCATGGTGGCTTAGCCAATTAATACTCTTAATACAATCTTTTCTGAAAACAAGTGCTTTGGCAGAATAAAGAGTGGGATATGTCTTGCACAATTCGAATTGGCTTTTGCATTGTCATAATGATAGAAGTGATGTTTCGGATCATAGTGGGCTGAAGCACTCAAAAAATGAGAGAGAAATATCAAAAGGAATTAATTTCAATGTTCTTTAAGTGCTTTTTAGCACCAGCTTTCTTAATTGTAATTGGTTCTTTAACAAAATAATGCTAATAGAGCATTGTTTTGGTTCCTTAAAAATGTTCTAGTCTCAACAGGTGGCAGCACCTGCCTAATCTTGCCTAGATTTAGAAGCTAACCAGGTCTAGCACATGATTAGGACATGAATGGGGACATGAATGGGAATAGCAAGACTGTAGGTGACAGGGGAAGTGAAATTCATCCTGGAAAAAGGCACCAGTAAGTGTTTAGGTTGCCAGGATAACTGCATTAAATATGCATGAATTTACCAGGAGCCAAGCTCAAATCGAAAGAGACCTTACTTTAAACTAGTACTCTTTGTAAGTAGATGAATCCATTTGTCATACCTTTTCTCATTAGACTTTGAGGTGAGTAGGTTTATTTTAGCCATCAGCTGCACTAGGATGACCATAAGAACAAGGGCTTATCTTATTCCTATTCTAGCATTATAGAGAACATATAGATCAGGGGTGTCAAACTCACATCACAGTGGTGTCACGTGACGTATTGGGACTTCTTCCCCTTCACTAAACTGGGCGTAGGTGTGGCCAGTGTGTGATGCATCCGGCCTGTGGGCCAGGAATTTGACAGCCCTGATCTAGATTGTTTTAAACTTCCCTTGAACCCTAAATCCTTTTCCAATATACATCAGTTGTCGTTCAGATTATTTTAAAAATTTGCAGACTAAGAAATTATGCTTCTAGAAAGCCAACGTAGCTGACTTAACAAAGACTTCATAGTTTTTTCCTAACTATTTAAATAAGCAGCACAGTTGAAGAGATGGAAGAAGCATGAGGACAGGTAGTTATTTGTATACAGTGGTGTGGGGGAGTTAAAGAACCAGAAGTAGGCTACTCACTGGCTCCATGATATTGTGGCAACTCTTGGGGTGATCACTTGTATTGCAACTAAAATTGAGCAATATTACTTGCCCCAAATTATGGCAGCAAGTGTTTGTTTCACTTAAACACTATTCACTAAGGTACGATTGTCTGAAAAAAGATTTGTTCTTGAGTTGGCTTCATTATTTGCATCTTTTCCAATGTGCCTTCAGCATGCTGCCGAAATCATTATAAAGCTCACAGCCTGAAGGGAGGAAATCATGGCATGGGCTGAGAGACTAGTAAAGCACTGCCCTTTATCTAGGTGAAGGTTTGCTGGACAAACAAGGAAAAGAGAATTAGATTGGTTGAATTGAGATTTACAGTCCTGATGATTGTGGAGCCACATTTGGTTTCAGTGAATAAATTTCAGGAAGGAAGTTATAAACAACCAGTATATATTGGGGCAGAATAACTGAATCATTTATCAGTTCTCATTAAAATTAACAATACTTGATTCGGGCGTGATTCTTTGGGTACTAGTGCTGGGGATTTTACCTGTAGTTGCACACCAACTACAATATTCCTACTTTCTATGATCCAATAACATATTACAGTAGACACATCAGCATTATGATTGTCAAACTCTGCAAAAGAGAGGTTTAAATATCTAAAGTGCTTAATGGCAGTCAGTTGAGAAATAAGCATCCTTTCCTAACTTGCTGCCTTCTAAAGATATAGGGATTAAAATTGTGAGATATCCTACCTAACATAGTCACTGGCCCATTGCTTCTTGGAAATTCTGTGATACACACCTGGAAGGTCCCAAAATGTGTTATGTGATCTCAGCAAATTACCCTTAAAACATTAATCTTACTCACAGGATGGATCATTTTTTCCAACTCAGATTGAGACAGTATTCATCTAAACATCTAGAACAAGTTTTATACTGTAAATGTTTGAACTTGTGATAGCCTTTATTGCAGGGGACAAGCAAAGATCACTATTAATTAGCAGAAATATTTAGATATTTTAGTCTGAGTAGTTGTTACTGGATCAAAATTTCTGAGAAATCTAAATTGCCTTATTTTTTTTTATTTTGGCAAATTTTATTTTATAATTATTACCAAATAAAATATGGTATCAACCCTGCTACAGAAACATAGACAGATTGTGCTAACTCAAGAAATTATGTTATGCAGAAGATAACATGAGAAGAACATTGGAAAGAAGAAAAAGAAAACAGTACTCTATTTTATGTTCAGTCTTGTAAGAATTAAGTGGGCCTCACCCTAGAGCAACTTGAACATTATTTTGTATACATTCATTTTGGATTCATTCTAGGATATATTTTTATTCTTTGATAATCACCTTCCCTTATAAAAGTTTCAAGTTTTGCTGTAAGATGCTCTGGTCAAAGCACTCCAATAAAACACATGTCCACATACTTCAGTTCTTGAAACTCTGCAACTCTGACGGGGGAGTGGCGAAAGAGAGATGTATGCATTTCTCTACCTTTTCCTGAGATTTTTATTATCTTCCCCAGCTTCCAAGACAGGAAACTGAACAATAAGTATCCCAGCCTCAGAAATGATGTTCCCAGAATATGATTTACAACTTAACCATCCCTTTAAGTATTAAATTGGTAATCTAGTGCTGATTTATGGTGAAGACTATTTGCATATAGTTATGGGGATGAAGTGGACTTTAAAGAAATAGGATAGAAAGAATATTGTATTTTTGAACTCTGATGTTGGAGAAGACTTCTGAGAATATTGTGAATAGCCAAGAAAACAAAGAAATGGTTCATCAGATTAACCCAGGTACAAACAACCAGGCTCAAATTATCCTACTTCAAAACATAGCATCAGCAAAGTGAATGGATTCAGTTACAATGGCAATGGGTGGATTGTTGGAAGACTTGAAGGAACAAGTTAGGGACAAATCATTATTGAGAAAATCTGTCTGTATGGTCAGTAAGAGTCAACGCTGACATGGCGGCATATATTCAGTCATTATCAGTCATGGGAATGAAGCAGTCATTTAGTTCAAAATTAGAAGACAAGATTAATGCAAAATAGATCTCAGCATCAGATGTCATTTGTTCAAAATAGGATATGTAAATTGAATTAGAAGGGCTACCTTAAGACAAGATTGTAGAATTTCTGACATCTGATGCTCAGATCTATTTTGCATTAACCTTATGTCTTCTAATTTTGAATTATATAACTGCAATTATATAACTGACATTCCCATGACTGATAATGACTGATTATATGTTGTCATGTCAGTGTTGACTTGTACAGACCATACAGATAGATTTTCTCAAGAATGATTTTAAAGACGCAAACATATAATTATAATGAGAGGCATAATATACATTAGAAAAAGCTTGAATCTAAACAAACACAGAAAACCTTGGCTCCATCCATCTGTATAACTGTGGGGCTCCACCCATCTGTATAACCTCTCCACTTTCCATCAGTGCCCCGCCCACGATCACTTATACCAGATAGTGTAGTATTCAGTACAAGAAATTTGATCTTTATAGAAATTAAATTAAACTTATAATATCAGTAAAAGACAAATAAAGTACTTTTTCCTCCTAATTTGATTCATTCAGCCTTTGCTGTTCATCACTAGTTTGTCTATATGTTAGTATCTCCTGAATATTCAGCACACTTTGAACCTAATTCAGTAGATTTCTTTGAATGCACAATAACTTTTCATAACTTTTATTGTTCTCTCTTATTTACAAATTCAATGCATGGATATAGATAGCCATAAAGCTGGCTGAGAGAGGATGACTGTATATTTTGGAAATAAATGGAACTAAATCATAAGATCTATTTTCTATAAATGTAATAGGCTGATATGATACAGTGTGCTAAAATGAAATAAAGCCGCAAGATTCAAAGACCTCAGCTTAAGGATGCAACAAATGAGAATTTATTCTGTAGGATTCAGTCACCTTTATTATGGTTTTGTTTTTAGAATAGAATAGAATAGAATAGAATAGAATAGAATAGAATAGAATAGAATAGAATAGAATAGAATAGAATAG
>JANHZT010001982.1:64651-78995 GCA_032468215.1 Stegonotus admiraltiensis | reverse complement strand
TGCCTGATCGTCAGAGGCTTCTAAAAGCATTTTTTTCTGCAACCTCTTAAGGTTGTAGAAAAAAAGCTTTTAAAAGTAAAAAAAAAAATTGGCCACACCCACCCAGTCACATTACCTCCCCGCCAAGCCATGCCCACAAAATAAGCCACACCCATAGAACCAGTAGTAAAAAATTTTAGAACCCACCCCTGCCACACATGTGCATGTGTGTGCGGCCCCCCTCTCGCCCCACACTCATGCGTGGCAGAGACCTGAAGACCAGCTGACTAGCTGGAGGTGTGCATGCATGCACGGCGGAGCTGAACTGGGGCAACAGCTCACATGCCCACAGAGAAGGCGCTGCATGCCACCTCTGGCATGCGTGCCATAGATTCGCCGTCATGGGTCTAGTGGTTAAGGCACCAGGCCAGAAGTCAGGAGACTGTGATTTCTAGCACCACTTTAGGCATAAAAGGCAGCTGGGTCATGTTGGGCCAGTCACTGCTTCTCAGTCCAAATCATCTCACAGGATTTATGTTGTGGGGAACATAGAAGGAGGAAAGAGTACCTATCTTTGCTTTTTGAATTATCCATAAAAACAATAAAGTTGGGGTTTAAAAAGCCTGAAATAAATCTTGTTTGCAAAAGAATTCCTAGATGAATAAAGCTAATACAACAGTACAAAATTAATTCAAAATGTAATAATTCACACTAAATTATGGTTCAACAAGTTCTTCAATCCAAAAACAATAATCCATACAAATCACTATTATACTTACCAGGGTTCTGGTGGAAGTTACAAAAGAGTAACTGAAAGAATTCCAGGCCTATGTTCATTGTGCTCAACAGTAGGACTCCAATACTTGTCTTTTTTTATACAGATCTTAGAATATGCACACATGCACATTACAATACAAATACAGATCTTGTAATATAAATATTCTGGTTTTTTTAAAAAGAAAGAAGAAAATAATGGAGTATATTTGAAATAGGATAAAATGGATAATGAAGTCACATTAATCTCTACGGGAAAGTACGGGAAAGTACTTGAACCTTGAACCCTACTCATAGAGATAAGTTCTTGCAATATGGCATTTGAAAAGATCAAATGGAATGATATTTTTATTTCGAGGCAATAAAATTAATCACATTAAAAATCATTAGACTTTTATTTTAGTTCATTGATTTCAATTAATAAAGTTAATGGAATAAAATACTACCAAAGGAGAAAGTGGCATGAGGCTCAAATAAATATTCGGCCACTGGATTTTTCACAACCTTGAAAGCAAAGTCATATATGAAACATTTAAATACTGTTTTTTCCCTTGTGCATGAATAATTGCTCTTTGAAAGGAGAAATATTTCCCTTGCTTTTTATTTCTTGTTCCAACTTCAGTACTCCCATGCTGACAAATATGTACTATAAATTCAAATCAATAATTCCTTCTTGTATGAATAGTTTTTTTCTTTAGTATATCATGAATGAGAAAAAGACAAACGGTCAGGAGATTATGTTTTGCAAAAAGATTGGCTATTTTTCAAACTGGATTGCCATAGAAACAAAAGAATAACAACAATATACCTTCCAAAAAAGTGCAACATATCAATTTCTTAACATCAGTTGCAGTAGATCCATTTTGTGATTTTCATTCCAATTTACATTAGTTCTGGAACTGAGAAGATATAGGTATTTAACTTTGCCTGTTAATATATTGGGATGCATTTCCCAGGCCTCATTGTGTTTCTGCTTTGAATAAATGTCAGTCCATGATTTGAAAACTGGAATTAGCTTTTACATAAAGTTTGTAGATTTCAGTGGTTTTGGAACGTGTGGTGGCAAAGACAGGTTGAACTATTTCTTCTAGAGCAGGGGTGATCCGGCTCGTGGGGTGCTTAGATCTGGCCCATGGGGCCACCCTGGAAACAGTGAAGGACTGGCCTGTGGTGCCTGTGCCAGCAAATGGCCCCCTATTTTTGCTGGCAGAGGGTTGCTGGAGACCATCCTGGCTGAAAATGGAGCTCGGGAGCCCTTTTTTGCTGGCAGAGTGTTTGGGCCACCATAGTCTCCCCCCCACCGACACAACTGATGTCATGCTGACCATGCCCACCCTGCTCACACCCACCCCAGCCCCCCGAGGTCAAACACAACCTTGATGTGGCCCTCAGTGAAATTGAATTTGGCACTCCTGTTCTAGAGATATACACTTTGGCCAGATAACCCACTATCATTTACAAAGTCAATTCAGATTGGTATCAGTTCTCTATGAGTTTACTTGTAATTAAATTTTTTTCAGTCCGATGCAAAGAACAAAACTTGAAAATTGGTAAATGTGTTCTATAATTTAGCTGCAAGTTTTCCCCAAGATCTTACCTAAGGGAAATTTTTTGTTGTTCTTTTTAGTCTCTATGAATTTTCATAGAGTGGATATCAAAATAAAACATTAATTATGCATGAATTGCATTGCTCTGCCATCACTGTCTTACAGGAAGCTAACTGGATCTTCCCCATTCTGCATAGTGATAGCGTACCTATTGAGGTATCATGAAATACTCCCTCACATGTGCACTCAGGTCAAAGGAGCATGCAATTCTTCTAATGAGCACACAGATACTTTGTTTTTTGGAAAATTAAGAATTGAGCTTAGCTTCCATTAAAAATCAAACAAAACTCTTGCAAGCCAATCAGGGAATTGGGAAGAGGAAAAGGAAAAGGAAAGTAAACACTGGCTTTAAGGAGAATATTTTCAAAACAAATCTATTTACAATGAACTAAACTAAAGTAGAGATTGGTCTGAGTCAGAGGGTGTTGCTGACCTCTGCTGTTCAGCAAATTGAATTATAATACCATATTTTATGGTGATTTTAAATGGATCCCCTAATCAATTTCTAATAAAGGAGATTACAGGTAGTCCTCAATTTACAACAACTGAGCCCAAAGTTTCTGTTGTTAAGTGAGACATTTGTTAAGTGAATTTTGCCCCATCTTATGACATTTCTTGCTTCAGTTGTTTAGCTCAGGTCTGAATTAGAGAAAGCTGATAAAAGGTAAGAAAGTTCATTGTCCACAGATTGATATTGCTGTCTACCATGGATCTTTTCTAGTATTCTAGCTTGAAATCCCTTTCCCTGTTTTTTGCTTTCAGAGCACTATGCACTTAAAGAAATTGCTCAGTCTTTTATAGTTATTTTCTGCACAGAGTCAGAAATATTCTTTCAATTCCCTCTATTTCATCTTCATTCAAGTAGATTATTCTGAGTTCTGTATTTCTTCGCCACCTGTATCAATGTATTATAAATTTCATGCTATGAGTCTTGTATTCAGAATTACATTTTAGTCTTAATCTTTCTGAAATAGTCACCTATTGGACGACCAATTAAAGACAAGTGGAATAAGCAGGTTTTTTTCCCTGACACTGTCACACCCAAACCTCAACAAATTGTAAATTAAAGTATATCCTCCACATGTTTTTCACTTGAATAGATAAGTAGCCACAAATATTTCTTAACACTTGGTTTCCCCATGTATGGTAACAGAAAATTACTGAATTCAAATGGATATCTTGCTTGGGGAGAAGGTTTTAATGAGAAATTTTGTTATGAAAGTAGTAATGCCAAAACTATAGATATGAAAAGGAACTTGTTGAAAAGTGAAAGTGTTATGTATGAAATGAAGGAAAGGCAACTCTTGCACATATTGAATTCCAAATAAATCAATCAATCTATGAAACTGTGATTTATAATCTTTTTGAGTTGCAATGTATTCACTGAAAATGATTTTGGACTGATGCTATTTAGGCCTCCAACTGATTGTTCTTATGCAAGCTCTTCTCATTTTTTTTTTTATTTGACTTTTTTCTCCAGAGTACAGAAAATGGAGAATAGGTGAAAGATACTTCATTGTTGCTTTGTCCAGTCAGTGAAAATTCCATCACTTGAATTTTCTGATTTCCTCCACTGAGCCAGGAAATCAGATGGCTGAACTTACTTTCCTAATAATCCTTGGTGGAATTAAAAAACTTTGGTTTTACCAAGTTATGCCTTTATAGCAATTGCATTACAGAGAAGAGGCTGTTTTGGTAGCAAAAGCCCAACTCTATCTTTTCAGGCTTTTCAATATGGGACCAATTTATCAGCTCCTTTATGGCTTGTTCCAGGTTCTTCACACATTCTGTACTCACATTCATGCTTTCCAAAGACATATGTACAATGGAAAAGATATTAGGACTGCTTTGATAATACAAGGTGCTGTCATTATCAATGGTATTGTTATGCATGATTGATGTAATTCCATTTGGAAAATACAGAACAAACATTATCTGTGATAGTTTCACATATTCATTGTTTTGCAATGGAATATTTTATACATGTACAAAATGATGGACAGGGTATTGTGCAGGCATAAAATATAATTTTATGCATTCATAGAGTTAGTTGGAGTTGGGCAGCTTACAAAATCAAAGAAAAGAAATAGCATCTTCATGGTCTCATTATCTTGTTATTGTTGTTATTCATAGTTCAGGTGGGACACAACCCAAATGAATAATGAGTGTCCCTATTATTACAGCTAAAAATGAAGAGCAAATCACATTGGCCTATTTCAGAAATGACCCAAGCAGACTGAGTCATAGGTTGAATAGATGTTGTCTATACAGCCTTTCTATGTAATGCAAGAAAAAATACATTCAAACGGATATTGAAGTTAAGTACATTTCCTAAATAGACTTACATACAATATTAATGTGGTTTATCACAGAAACTTCATTACTTCATTACATATTATATTAAAGTATGTAATATTAAAATTGGTTTGATTAAATACAAGAAAACTGTATTTAAAGGATGAATGAATGGGCTGGAGGCTGTGGCTAAGTTATACTTACACTGTAAATCTCAATTATTTTGTTGAAGTGGAATAATTATAACAATGAAGATAATAGTAGTTAATCCTTTAAAATGTTGAGCTACATGTTCATTATTTATTTTTCAATTTTTATTAGAATAATTATGTTTTTGTCATGCAGGCTAATCCTACCACTGATTAAAATACTTCAACTAGAAGCAACTATCAGCTCCCTCTTATTGTTTCTTCTCTGCCATATGCATCTTATACTAACAATTAGTCCTTCTGCTTTCAAATTGCTTTGTGTGGGTGGACAGTTTTTCTATTGTAATAGAACACTTAAGTAATGAAATTCTGCATATTTGGAAGAGTTCATAAAATCAAAATGATATTTTATTCTATGCTCATAATCCAATGGTAACCACCAAATTTATTCTTCTTATAACATATACAAATACATCATTTTTATTTACTTATTTGTTTGAGTTACATCTTACTATTCTTCCAGAAACTCAGGGCTAAATACATAGTAATAATACAGAGTAAGTTCTTTATTTTCTTTTCCATAGTAGCATCCTCATAGAATAGTGATAATCAAATGATAATTAATTGATTTTTTTTTAAAATCCCACCATTATGTTTGATTAGCTCAAAGTGGTATTAATGCTCCTACCTCCTGTTTTCCCCAAAACAACAAAACTGTGAAGTGGGCTGGGAGTGGGAGACTAGCCCAAAATTATCCACCTGGATTTCATGTCAAATGGAACATAGATTGAGTGACCTGATTTCTAGCTCAGCACTTAAACCAAAGGTTCCCTAATGGTGATAGCAATTAATTACTGCCTAATCCTAAACCAACACCTTAAACACAAGTGTATTGATTAGTAGTATGATTAACTCAATATTTTCCATAGATTTATACTGGCAATCATACTTCCACAGATTCATTCAAGACAGATTTAAAAACAACAATAAACTATTAGTCAATATATATGTAACAAATAAAAACAAAATAGAAAAACAAATGTAAAATATGGTTTTGCATTTTATTTTGTTTTCCAAGAAGTAATAGGCTTAATTTATAGAAAATGCTTAGAATTGTAAGTTCAGGTGACCTTTTTTTTAAAAAAACAACTTTTTAATTGGATAGTAATCTACTTATCTAATACCAATGTTTAAAAATATGGTTTTATAAATCTCTTAGAGATGTGTAATGATATATGAGAAAGATCTTGGGAGAATGAGCCAAGAAACACTGTCTAGATCCATGATGGCGAACCTATGGCACCCGTATCAGAGGTGGCATGTAGAGCCCTCTCTGTGGGCATGCGCACAGAGGCCAGCTGCTCTTCCAGGTTCCATCGCACACATGTGCACCAGCCAACTGCTCTCTTCTGGGTTCCAGTGTTCCTGTGCGTATGCATGCGCCACTCCAGTTTTGGCACTCAGTGCCGAAAAGGTTAACCATCACTGGTCTAGATGATGATCAGATAAGTGACAGCATAGCCCTTAGTTGGATATTGGGAAGGGGAAAGAGGCTCAGAAGAGACTCTCCACAGTTTGTCAGACTGTAAAACAAATGGCTGAAGGATTGTACTTTCAGGCTTGCACGATTACATACAAGATTACATATATAGATTCACATCTAGTCATGTTTCCTGATCTACCTAATAAGACTGATATGATTATATTTAAAAACACTTAACTATAATTTAACTATGTTAAAACAGAAGTAAAGTCAAGTAGTGTTGAGAAACCTACTTCATATAATGTGGTATAAGCTTTTTCTTATCCCTAATTGATCACAAATTAATGTTTAACTTCAGGCAATTCTATTGCACATTTAATATCACAGCTGGCAGAAAGGATGCTTAATTTAATTCAGATTAATATCATCCCTATTATGTATCCATCTTGATAATGTAATTAGTATGTGCTGACATCATGAAAGTTCTTTGATAATGTGTCTATTGACTATCTATCGTCTGTCTGTCTGTCTGTCTGTCTGTCTGTCTATATCTATCTATCTATCTATCTATCTATCTATCGATCTATCTATCTATCATATCTATCATACAAAGTAGCCCATAACCTACTTCTTGGTAAGCTAGAAAAATGTGGAATAGACAACATCACCACCAGATGAATTTGTAGCTGGCTGACAAACCATACTCAACTAGTAGTCTTTAATGCTACTACATCCACAGCAGAGAAGTAACCAGTGGGTACCACAAGGTTTCATCTTAGGCTCAGTACTCTTCAATATCTTCATAAATGACATGGATGAGGGAATAGAAGGGGAACTCATCAAATCTGCAGATGATACTAAACTGGCAGGAATAGCCAACGCCTCTGAAGACAAGCTCAAGATCCAAAAAGATCTTGACAAACTTGAAAAATGAGATCTATCTACCAAAATGAATTTTAATGTGAAGGAAATCAGAGTTTTATATTTAGACAGGAAAAATCAAAAGCAGTAACTGTGAGAGGGACCTTGGAGTTCAAGTGGATGATCACTGGGATATGAGCCAGCAGTGTGCAGCAGCAGCTAAAAAGGTTAATACAATTCTGGGTTGTATAAACCGAGGCATAGTATCAAGATCACGTGAAGTATTAGTGCCACTTTATAAAACCCTAGTAAGACCACACCTGGAATACTGCAACCAATTTGGTCACCATACTACAAAAAAGATGTTGAGACTTTGGAAAAAGTTCAAAGAAGAGCAACTAAGATGATCAAAGGTCTGTAGACTAAACCATATGAAGAACATCTGCAGGTTTTGGGCTTGCCTAGTCTAAAAAAAGAAGAATTAGGGATGACATGATAGCAGTATTCCAGTATTTGAGGGGCTGAGATAAAGAAGAGGGGGTCAAATTATTCTACAAAGCACCAGAGGGCAGGACAAAAAACAATGGTTGGACCAATGAGAGAAACAACCTGGAATTAAGGAGAAACTTCCTAACAGTGAGGACAATTAACCAGTGGACAGCTTGCCTTCAGAAATTGTGGGTGCACCATCAATGGAGGTTTTTAAGAAGATACTAGATAGTCACATCTGAAATGGTATAGGTTCTCCTGCAGGAGGCTGGACTAGAAGACCACCAAGGCCCCTTCAAGCTCTATTGTATTCTATCGTTTATCTATCTATTCATCCAATCTATTTTAATCACAAAACTGAGTTTCCAATGGACCAGTGGTGGGTTGCCCCCGGTTCAGACCAGTTCGCAAAAACCAGTAGTAAAACCAGTGGGAGGCCCTGCCCACTGGCCTGGATGTCATTATTGGTAAGCTTCTGTGCATGCACAGAAACAAGGTGAGCTAGCTCGCTTTGCTCTCTCTTGCGCGCAATCCCATTGCGAACCGGTAGTAAAGTTAAGTAGAACCCACCCCTGCAATGAACATTACGTTGGCTAGCAAGTTAATATTTCTGAATAAACTGTGAATTTAGAATACTCTCACAACTTTTTGCTTCTGGATTTTTTTTAAAATTTTCACTTCTATATTTTCTATTAAGGACTGAGAATATTAACATTATACTTAAAGTATAGGGCAGTGATGGTGAACCTTTTCGACACCGAGTGCCCAAACCAGAATGCGTGTGCATGTGTGTGCGCTGGAGCACCGGAAACCCAAAGACCAGCTGGCCGGCGCACACATGCCTGTTTTTTGGCCATTTTGGGCTGTTTTTCAGGCAATTTTCAGGTCGTTTTTCAGGCCTTTTTCAGGCTGTTTTTTGGGCCATTTTCCTGGCTGTTTACAAGCTGGTTTTGGGCCATTTTCATGCCATTTTCTGGGTCATTTTCAGACTGTTTTTCTGGTCAAAAAGACCTGAAAAGGGGCCTAAAATGGCCCCAAAAACAGCCTGAAAAAGGCCCAGAAACGGCCCAAAAATGACCTGTTTGGCTGTTTTCAGGCAGTTTTCTGGTGCTACGGTGCCCGCGAAAACCAGCTGGTGACGGCGTGCATGCCCACAGAGAGGGCTCTGTGTGCCACCTCTGGCACGCATGCCATAGGTTCACCATCATGGATATAGGGCCGAGATGGCGAATGTATGGCACACATGCAACAGGTGGCATGTGGAGCCATATCTGTGGGCACCTGAACATTGCCCTAGCTCAGCTCCAGTGCACATGTGTGCGCTGGCCAGCTGATTTTTGGGCCTTCCAGCTGTTTCCAATCTCCATAGGGCCTCTGGGGGGGTGGGGAAAGCCATTTTCACCCTGCCCAGGTTCCAAGAAAGCCTCTGGAACTTGGGGAGGGTGAAAAATGGGCCTACCGGGCCCACTGGTAACCTGTTTGCCATTGTTTGCCAAAAGTGGGGGGAGTGCAGGGAATCACACACACATGCGCAGGGGACCATTGAATTATGGGTGTCAGCACACACATGTGCGACCTCCCCGTGCTTCCCCCGCTTTTGGCACGTGATGGCAAAGAGGTTAGCCATCACTGGTATAGGGTATATAATCTATTTTACAGGCCTGTGTTGTTATACTTTACAGTACTCTACCACAAATCTTCATCAATAGCAAAGAGCCAGCAATATTAAAGAGGGTATTTTCCCAGTTGTTTAAGCTTCATGATTTTAAGTTACCTAGAATCTATGAGATACGTAGTATGCAATCATTTGTATGAATAAATACATTGGTGTGTATTCAAGAAGTTACTAGAAGCTGTTGTAGTCTAACTGCTACCTTTTTGATCGTGAGGGATGCAATATCCAGTTATGGCGCTGTGTGTATAGACTTTTAGCCATTCTGTTAAGATGGAATGCTGCCTGGGGTATACCATCTTGGAGGTAGTCTACACTTCATATCCCATAGCAGCAGTGGTGAAATTCATTTTTTTTTACTACCGTTCTGTGGGCGTGGCTTGGTAGGCATGGCAAGGGAAGGATACTTCAAAATCCCCATTCCCTCCCCACTCCTGAGGGAAGGATATTGCAAAATCTCCATTCCCACCCTACTCTAGGGCCAGCCAGAGGTGGTATTTGTCAGTTCTCCGAATTCCGTTACCGGTTCTCCAGAACCTGTCAGAACCTGATGGATTTCACCCCTGCATAGCAGTGATTGCATGACTCTGTAGATGCCATATGCTAAATAAATAACTAGGATATGAACTTAAATTGAAGGAGTTTTAATTTCCTTTGTATATCATCTTTTACCTTATATAAAAGGTAGGCGGTAACAAAGCAGTTATTTACAGTATACTCTAAAATACAAATATTGGCACACTTTCATTATGTTATAGTATATTATAAGCAACAGGAAATTTAAATCCCAGTACTGTTACTTCTTTATGGAGGATAAGATGCAAAGCCAGCAACTGATGATACCTTTGTAAAATCCCTCTACGCAATGCACCAGCTTCATATATAAAAAGAAAAGATTTTTGCAATTAATATTTTGGGGGAGGGGGCATAACCTTATTCTCACCTGTACAATTCTAACCCAGCAATGACTCTGTGATTGTTTTCTTTTCAGATCAAATTGGTTATATGAATGGGAATACCAAGAAAAACATAACTAAGAAACATGGCCCTTCCTTTCCCACCTGTCTTATCTGTAGTCTTGTTAGCTCCTTCCCTGAATCTATCTTTTGAAAATTATACCGGTCAGTAAGTACTGTGATATCACATCTCATGCTGATCACATTTTAGGAATACATTGCTAATGTGGATAAAAATTTTAAAAAGCATCTTATTTAACAGCCACTTGATAAGAAACCTTTAAGGCTCATTAGAGAAGAAAATATGTGTAAGAATCAGGAAATCTGCATCCATGAGTGATTCCCTGAGGAGCAAATTTCATTACGCACAAAGTATCATAAGTACGAATGTTCAGATCAAATGTTCATTTTAATTATGCAAGGGATTTGAAGGCTATCCTTTGATGCACTGGGATGAGCTTAATTGGACTTCAGTTTATTTCTTGATAGGTGAATGATTTATATGCAGGTCTATATATTCTTTCCCAACATAGTCTTATGATTTTAATCAATGAAAGATTGTTTCAAGCATTAAAAGCAATGCACAACATCTTTTTAATTCACAGATCACATGCTTCAGGATACAAGGTTTTCATATGACAAATAATTGCTAAAAACTACAATAGTTCTTTATATTACGTTATTGGTATTAATCATCATTGTTCTAGTATTTCCATTTATCCATCCAGTTTGCTTGAAGCCAGGTGATGTGGCAAAGGAAAGATTTGGCAAGAGTTTTCTGCCAAATCTGGCCCACAAGATAGGGAAATTTGAAATATCACAATTAGATCCCTATTTTCTATGGTCAGGTATGAGCACTACTGAGCTTAATAGCTACAACTTCACTGTTTACACGTTTTGATGAAAGGGGAATCAAGGAGACAACCATTTTTGCAGAAATATGAAAGAACTTTATAATAAATAGCCTTGGTTGTGCAGCAGACTAAAGTGCTGTTAAGTAGCACCAGCTGCCTGCAATTACGGTTTTGTGACTGTAGCAAAAGCGAAGTCTCCATGTGAATATAACAAGAAGCTCAGTCTAATACCCTTTGTCACTCAGTATCACTCAGTCAAGCAAGACAAAACACCTGGACTGAACACCTTAGAACAGTGTTTCTGAACCTTGACAACTTTAAGATGTGTGGAATTCAACTCCCAGATTCCCCATCTAGCAGGGCAGAGAAACACCACCAAGAGTAAGGTTGCTGGCTCTTCTTCTTTTGCAGTTCCACCTAGGTCACTGAGTGGTCCATCCATCTGGTTGTTGTTCTTAGCATTAGTTTCACTTAGCTGCAGCATTCATTTGTTCTGGAGTCTTGTGCATTCCCAGTTCTTACAACAAAATTTACAATGCAACAAGATCCCAAAAGTGCTTTTTCAAGAGGAAACTGGACTTTCTTGTTTTTTCTTTGAAGACATTTCACTTCTGATCCAAGAAGCTTCTTCAGCTCTGACTGGATGCTGGGGAATGGAAGGATTGAAATGAAAGAATGAAAGAAGCTGAAGAAGCTTCTTGGATGAGAAGCGAAGCATCTTCAAAGAAAAAACAAGAAATCCAGTTGCCTCTTGAAAAAACGCCTTTGGGACAACCATGACCTGGATGACTGAGAATCTCCATAGAAAACAAGGTGCTTAGTTTTTCAGATAGCTTATTACAGAGCCTGGCACTATTTGGACACTATAAAATGACTCCATAGAAAGAACGTGTCATTCTGTAGCTTTGAAAAACATGGAAGCTGGAATTATTTGTAGCTCCATTTTTTCTAAGATAGTTTGACAAAGTCGTCCCAAGTTCCTTTCCTTACCAAAGATCTGCTACTGCAACTATTAACTCGTTGGAATAATGTAGATTTCCATTTAGGAGCAAGGTTTCCCATGTATATTCCTTCTTAGAAACAGTATCCCCATGTATCATAAAAGTCCCAGCAGCCCTTAACAGAAAGTCAATCATGGTGTTTTTCACAGCCAGATGCTTTGTCATATTAGCCATATTAAATTCAAGACACATTAAAAAAAAAACTTGAAGAGAAAAAAATATCAAAGTGCTTATAACCAATGCAAAAAGATTAGTAATGAAATTACTGCAGCAAGCTCTGGGCCCATTTTCCACCATTAAGAGTAGGTCACGAGCTAATCAATGCTCATTTAGGAGAATGTCAGTAAGGTACAAAATAAATGCAGCATAAAAGAAACAGCAGAGCCTGAAATTCATTAATTCCCAGGAGTCTGCAAACTGCCCATCGCAAAAGAATAATTACCCTATATAAGGTAAGGGATAGTTAGCATTATCAATCTCAGCCCTGAATGGCTGCATGATTCCAATCGAATAGAGGAAGTGCAAAAAATTCAGAGAGGATCAAAGCTTCTTCTTAATGAAATCGAAAGAATAGTGTTGCAGCTAAGCCGCTCGCATGCACATGTCACATGCAATTTTTAACCCTCTGTGCATGCGCAAAGCCTTCTGCACATGCACAGAGGGTAAAAAACAGGTGACTTCCTGGTTAAAACTAGGAAGAAACAATGTCCGGGCAGGTGGACGGAGCCTTGCACTGCCGCCGCTATCGGTTCGCCAAACCACCACCACCCCGCCACTACCAGTTCTCCCGAACCGGTGCGAACCGATAGCATTTCACCCCTGAACTAAACCTATAACTCCTCCTTAAAAGACTTAATGATTACTTAAGACAGTCATTGGTCTAAGGTGGGAAACTGTAAGTCCACTTTGTATTTACTTCCTCCACACCAGCTCATTTTTCTGAGAACCCAAAAATTACTATTTATTAGCCTGGGCTTGGATGACATACCGAATCTTTGTCAAAATAAGCTTACCTATCACCAGCTACGATAACTATGTGTGTAAGATGGTTCTCTTTAACCCAAATTTGAACTATTTCTCATTCAGACGACTCAATTGGTCCAACTACACTTTGTATAATTAGACTGGGTAAATATACGTGTCTCAGGATACATTCTGGCGAGAGAAAAGTTCCCTAAAGGTGGGTTCCAACACGAGTCCAAAAGTTTGCAAGACATAACCTCTGATCCCAGTGACCGACCCAAATTGGATCCTGCAATCAGATTGGGCTCTGACATCATGCACGAAGCATTATTTTGTTGTCATCTTTTTGGTTAGGGTTTTGTATGTGGACTCAGACATGAATTATGATTTAATGAGGATGTTCATCCAGCCAATAGGGTTTTAGGCAATCAGTCTTGGAACAAGTATGTTGTATAAACATTTTGTGTATAGCATTGCATGCAGAGTCTACTGAGAGAAAAAAGGACAGCAGATCAAGGGCCCAAAGCTGGAGCTCTAATTGTGTCATTAAGCACATCTAATCACTGGACTGATATGACCTGAGTCACATGACAACCCCATACACGGAGCAGCTGTTAACAATTAGTCTAGCCTTTTTTGCTTGTCATTTGTTTAGACTGTTGATTTCCTTCCTATCCTGTCCCATTTCTGCAACTTCTGTGATTACTTGAAGTGTTCGTGTGCCTTTGGGTAATTTATTCAAGGCTAAAAATAATTCTGATCCCATTTCCAGGAATATCTGTGGGAGTCCATTTGGAAGTCTGGCAAGGGACACATAACCATTTCATCTGCAGGGCACCAAAGAGCACCTCATATAAAATCAAAGCCTGTGGTTGTTTTCAAGCAATGTATTGTAATATTTCTTGCAGCAATCATATCTCAGTCATTCGGTGCAGTTTAATAGACAGGATGATTCCAGATAAAGATTTTATTATGCCCAGCCTCAATGCAGAATTTTACAAGGCTCTTGGCATTCTTCCTATGTTTTCTTTTCTTTTTTCTTTTTCTTTTCTTTTTTCTTTTTATAAATAATTTTTATTGTAATTTTTCATTTCCTCTAATACATATTCAAACAGACAATGTCATTTTTATATACTTTGGATCAGTGGTGGGATTCAAGTACTTTTAACAACTGGTTTTCAGTACTAATGATTTCTTCCAACAACCAGTTTGCCAAACTGCTCAGAAAGTTAACAACCGGTTCTCCTGAAGTGGTGAGAAC
>JANHZT010001982.1:4817-23688 GCA_032468215.1 Stegonotus admiraltiensis | reverse complement strand
TTGTTTTCTGAGGTTTTTGCGGGTGTTTGTATGTAGGTCTTTGGTTTGTATGTAGGTCTTTGGAGACTTCGTCGAAACGTCGGTAAGATACTTCCAATTTTAAGCAGCAGAAAACCCGAACAACCAAAGACCTATATATATATATATATATATTCCATTTCTTCATGGAAAAAATTGACGAAAGCTGAATTTTATGTGAACTAAGTACATGTACTATCAAGTATAAGAAATCAGAGCCAAGGTGTCTCAAATGCATACAGATTTAGTACATGCTAAAACTCTCTACATAAATCTAAACTGCTAATGGTCAAAGCAAATTGGTGGTAGATAAGGGTCAACAGAATTCAAGATGGGCTGGAGTTAGATCTCTTGGGGGAATGATGGGACTTGAGACTGATGATGTGCTTGATCCCTCCCTCAGGCTCAGCCTGATCATCCCTTATATATACAATGTTACACAGTAGGTCAGGCAAGATTTTAGAATAAGAGAGCTTTTTAATGAAAAAAAATTTAACAGAATAAGTGGGGAGGACAATTATTTCAGTTTCATCTCTTTACATCACTTGCTATACCTACACAGGAATAAGTAGTTTTATAACTATCCTGAGCAATCTTGATGAAAAGATTGAGGATTCTGGGAAAAATCAGCAAAAATTGCCTATCCTACTTCTATTAGAAATTGTCACTCTTTCCATAACCTCACTCATTTATCCTACATTTATTACTCCAGGCCTGAACAAAATATGACTGTACTCAGAAACCTACACTATGGCAACGTGGAAGCTTCTGGTGCTAATATGGAGTGAAGTTTTCTGGAATGTTGACACACTAAGCTTGAGTTTATGTGGTGGACATGTCCTGAAGTGAAAAACTATTGAAATAAAATTAAGTTATGGATGGAGGAAATGATACAACAACGTATAGATTTAAAACCAGAGCTATTCCTATTGGGTATCTTACCAGAGAAAACTAGTAAAGATAATATATATTTGATTATACGTGTAATAAAAGCAGCAAGGATTGTTTATGCACAAAAGTGGAAAGCAGAGAATATACCTTCAGAGGAAGAAGTAATTTAAAAAATCTTAGATTGTGCAGAAATGAATAGATTAACTATGATGATAAATGAATGAGAAGATACAGAATATTTTAAGATATGGAATAAATTTTACTATTGGTTAGAAAAGAGATACAAATCAGTTTTTTAAACAGATTGAAAAAAAATTGGTTGTAATTAGAATAATATATTAGTGGAAAATCTTTGTAATGGGTTTGGTGAGATTGAAGACAAGAAGAGGAGAAGAAACGTTTGAAGATAACATCGAAATGTCACATGGAAGAAATGAATGATCTACTAAATGTTTGTTTGTCTTAAAAAATAAAAATAAAAAAAAAGAAATTTAGGAATTACACTACATAATGTTAGCAAAGGGATGGCCAAATTTCATTGGTGGATTTTCAGATCTTTTCATGTTTATTTTAAGAGGAGGATTAAAGATTGGAATGATAACAGTTTGATTCCTTATCTGCTTTCCCAATTTTAACTCTCAATCCTGTTCCACATGTTAACTAGATGTCTCCAGCAAACCTTCTTAATCTTGGAAATCAAAGTTGTCATTTTCAATACTGCAGAAGTTTTCAATATTGAGCACCCATAGGTGGAGCAAAGTGGTGCATGACTGTGTGCCATGAAGTTGTAATTTTTGTACTTGTGTTCAGGTGTCTCAAGTAAGAATGTAAGGAGTGGGGCTTGCATTGTGATATTATGATGCAGAGTTTTTGTTGATAATTATGTCCTATCCCAGGCCCCTGCTTGTGGGTGGGAAACATTCTATAGCTCCAAAGCATCTGCTGCCTGAGGGATGTCTCTTGTTTTAGTTAATGGGACAGGCAACCCTGATCATGAACATATTTCTGACTCTTAATAGAAGTTTACTTTACTTGTATAAAATTGTATTTTATCCAATTCCATTTTAAATTGTTTTTATCAGATTTTAGTAATAATTTGTATCTGGAACTCTGCACTTTGATATGGGCAAATCAATAAAGTAAAGTAAAAGTAAATAAAAGTTGTTCTATTAAAATTAATGCTAAAAAAGGCAGGGACTCCGTTCATAGTCCAAATTCACACAATTACTATTACTCCTGAGCTCATATTTCAACTTTGCTTAAGTATGTGTCAAAGAAAAAATAAGCAAAGATATTGACCTCAGAAATCCATGACTTGAAATCCTAATGGATGATAAGCATAATGAAAACATTTTTCAGGCTCTGTCTGTTTATGATCATGTCTCTCTTGAGACTTGTATATAATCAAGATATGTTCAAGGATTTTATCTTGCAATTCTTCAGAACAACCTGTATCTATATTTAAACAGATTTGTCTTTCCAAGTAAAGAGCATTACAGGATACAATCTTTAATAATTTCATTTTGCTTTTATTGAATAAACAACTGAATGAATACTATTCAGAATAAAAGGATATATTTCTTAGTGGGGCTAATTATTTTTAAACTGCCACTTCCACAGCTCTCAAGATTATTCATTCAAAGAAAGAGTGTATTTTCCCAACATCAGCACTGAGCCATTTGGCTTGATTATGCTCTAAAGGAGGATTAAAGGCTGAGGGATCCTGAAGTTATTAATATTTTATAAGCTTAGAGTTAGGATTTTGTTTTGTTTTTAAATCATAGAGATAGAAAAATAATGAACCAGACAGCATGAAATTAGATAATTTCCTATGAAAGCTGCCTTGTGGTGGGTGACAATGTATCATATTCTAAACAAAGAAGCAGATGCCTTATATGAGAAAGAACCACATATGCATACACTAACTAGATAACTATTGATGACTAACTGTTAATATGGAATAAGAACACAATTGATTGACTACAGCTTCCTACTTTGTGAAGTATAAGAAACAGGTAACCAGCATTAGAACAATGGAGGCATCAGCCTGAGAGCTAAGCAGTATATTTCACTGAAGATGCAGTTAACCTATTTTCATTTGTATTTTTAAAATATTAATATTCCTGCCATGCACATGGCTAGTGAGGAATAATACTTCCCTTCCTAATTGTAATTTTCCAGTGTCCAATGGTGGCATCAAAGTGGATGATGATACTGTTTTTCTTATTTAGATTTTTATCTTTCTGTTCCTCCAAAGCATCAATTTGCATTCATAGCATTGTTTCCTCTAATTTTATCTCGTAACAGGTTGAGTGACTGGTTCTTAGTCACTCAAGAGGTGCCATGGTTAATGACTGATTTGAACTGTTCCAGTTGCCTTTGGACACCTTAACTATCCTGGCATAGAGGAGACCTCTAAGTGTGCCCTTGGCAGAAAGAATCCCCGAACACAGCTAAGCTGGTTTATCACACTTTGAACTGAAGTAATGCACATTGCTGATTAAGGAAGGAAAGGAACATAATACCAGAGTCTATAATTATACAAACATTGCCCTGTGTCTATTCCCCTGCAGTTATAGACTAAAATTAAACTAAACTAAACTAAACTAAACTAAACTAAACTAAACTAAACTAAACTAAACTAAACTAAACTAAACTAAACCCAAACCTACCTACCTATCTATATTTCCACACAAACATACAAGACATACAGAAAGTCCTTAATGTATGACTACAATTGGACTGAATTTCCAGTCATAAGTTGTTACAGTGGTAAGTTGAGGAACCCACATGACTGGATCTAGTTTTACAACATTTTTTTGCAATACTCATTAAGCAAATCACCATGCTCATGAAAGGAACATTGTGGTTATAAGTGTGAACTGGCAAAAAAAAACTTCAAAAATTGCAGTCATGTGACCACAGGATCTTACAGAATATTTCAAATGAATTTATATCCATCTCTTCATTTTGAATCAAGTAGTATAGTTCCATAGAACTAATTAACATCTGGCCTACAACAGAGTCATGAGGATTTCAGATCCCTTGAATGAAACAACAGCTTATACTTATTAGACCAATCAACATACAGTATAAAGAGCATGGTAAGGAGAATTGCCAAAACTTCTATCTCTGCCTATGGGTTGGTAAGAAGGAACAAAAAGAAAAAAGCACCACCTCAAGCACACCCTGCCTTTGTTGTACATATATGCTGCTAATTTATGAACTTGCCATAACTACAATATTGAATGTTTTTCACGTGCTTTAGCATTGAGCCTGAAACCAGTAGTTTTTCTTCCTAGTCTCCTACAATATGAATCCTTTAGAGTTTATGAAGCTCTACCAGCTAAAAAATTCTGCCGGACGATTTGATTAATTATTTATGATTTACCAATAAAAGTGATTCAAGCAATTTTAATCTGCAGCAAAGTTTTTGCAAAATTATTACAAAAGATTAAATAATATTTGATATCTGGAAAGACAGAAAACAAAGAGGCAACAAGTCAGATCACATATCATATAGAACAGAGGGAAAACAGTTTGTGGGCATTTTTTGTAAATTAGTCCTGATTAATTAATCCTAATGAGAATGATATATAACACAATACTATGCAAAATATTTAGGGCCTTCAAATGGAGTTTTGGACAACAAAAATGCTTTTTGTCCTTTTTAGCCATTTTATTTTGCATCAACTTTGGAAAATGAATTCTTCTGTGTACAAATAGCCAACCAATGTTGCACAAATCAGTTTCAATTTATATCTCCTCTCACTGGTTGTATTAAAGCTTAAATCTTTCCTAGGAAAAGCGAAAAGTGAAAAAGTGAATGATGGTCTTTTATATTTTAATGATGAATATAATGTATCACTGATAATTGAGTTATTTATTTCCTTTGTCATGTAACCTATTGTACTAGTCATGATGTGATTAAACAGATTCTTTAAGCAATTGTAGAAGGTGTTTCATGCTGCAAAGAGCAGTGGAAAAATGCCAGCAATTGGAGAGGGTCCAACAATCATTTTATTAAGTTGGCAAGCAACAAATGAGTTATCATTCTTCTGCTGTTAAGAATGAAGTGTGCCTGAGACTGGTCAATGAAGATTGATGATGGATACAATGTATGTATACATTTGACCACTGAAAAAGAATTGTTTTAAACAGCGAGGAGTACATATATGGGTACGCAGGAAAGAGAATATTACATAATTCATGGTACTTATAGCCTTTGGGAAAGATGAAGGTCAATCAAGCTTATTATTATTCTAATGGTTTGACCCCACATCATACTTTAAATAGGGAGAATGGTAAATACTTGTATTGTCAGTATCCTTCCACAAGTGCATTTTGCCTTTAAATTTAAAACACTGCCAATCCTAGTGTATATCTGTTTTTCAGATTGCAAAAGCCATTAAAAGAAACAATTATATAAAGAGAAGTGTTTGATACTCCTTCTATTTGACAGAATGTAAGATATTATAATTAGCTTGCTTTCTCAACAGATATTCTGGAAGAGGAGAGTCTAGTCATTACATTTATTCTTATAGCAGTATTTAAACAATGTAATGAAAGATTAGGCACTTACATTGTGAAAACATCAAGAGTGTCTCCAGCAGCTCTTGCCATCTCAAAATAGGTTTGCAGAATGTTCACTGTCCCTGAGAGTGCTTCATGTCCACACCCACAAAAGAGAGCAACCCCAGCATACAGCAAGATGGTGGCAATCAGAGAGGCATAGGGAATGCCCCCCAAGCACTTGATACAGCATTCAAAACAACCTGAGGAGAGAAGAATGTACTTAATACATGACAACATTCTTTTGCCTCAAAACAATCTAAAGGTTTTTTTCCCCTTTACTTCTGGTATTTCTTTTAAGCCTAGATTAGGTGGTATGCCTAGGTTACCTGAAATATGAAGCTTGTGTGAAACCAGATCACCTCCCCACCAAAAATTGGAAAACTGCATGGTTTGTGGAATGGTTTTCAATCCATTTTCCATCAGTGGCCATAAACGACACCAATATTTTCTGAAGAAAATGAAGGAACATTCTGAATCTGTTTCGCTACTTTTTCTGCTTTGCCCTCGTGTTGCAACACTGTTTGTGTCTATGTGTGTTCTGGGGAAGCACAGAGTGGATTGCATATATTCTTTTGGATACCTGACCAGGAAAAGAGAGATCAGGTCAAATGAAAAGTCAGGAACATTTCATGGGAATGTCTAACTGCATCTTCCATAAGGATACATTGTGCACTTTGCCTTCTTTGTTGACGACCAATTTTATCCCATTGTATTCAGTTTTTAAAGTGATATCCAGATGACAGATTTCCTTTTCATATTTTTCCAACATTCCATTCAATTGGAAAAAATGTTCTTATAGTAGACAGTAGCATGCCATTTGCAATGTATTAAAAATTAATGGATGTACCCCTGATGCACCATAAGGTTGTCTTTAAGAAGACTTTATATTTACACTGCCTAAACCATTAGAATAAACTCAGTAGGAATCTTAAAAAGATTATTTCAAACAACCAGCATTATAAATTGTCCTGGACACCTAGACGTCTAGTGAAGAGATTATGAACTGAAGACAGCTCCACTAAAAGCAGAGCTTCATTCCATGATGGAATGAAGAATTGCCAAGTAAATTGGCTCTTTGTAATTCCTTTGTGGATAAGGCAAGGGCTTGAAGTTACACACAAGTGCTCCAGACAGTTACTCCTCATAAGGAGTTGTCTCCAGCAATAAAGTTCTGACAGATAATAGCCATCTTTCATCTTTCAAGATCATTGAAATAATGTAACATAGGTTCTAAGAGTAATACTCAACATGTCTACAGAATTGAAGTGAATGTTGTATCAATAATACGTAAATGCCTTATAAAATAATAATATTCACTGGGATGAAGTCAATGAGAAAATGAAAAGATTCTCAACAATATTTAAAGAATTTAATTCTACTAAATAGGAAACTACACAAATAATTGCTAATTTTTATAGAATTCCATACCAATTATAAAAATATTCTTACATAATTTAAAAATCTGACATCCCTTTAAGTGAAGGAATTTATGTTTATAACATATATGGTCAATGTCATTGATTAATATTACCATCTTTAGAACCAGTGATTTGCCTATAAAAATAGTTCAGCTTAAAACAACTATCATTAGAAATGATGGGCTTGCCTTTTGTAAAGATATCAAATATTGACTAGCTTAATCATGATGAACAAGTAGGCAAGTCAAAACAAAATGCAGATGTTTATCACCAGAAACAATGAATAACTGCTCATAAAATTCCTGGTCACGGTGGCTGGAAATTCAGTAAAATATAATCTCAAAAGCTCTAGAGTATGAACATGCTGAAGAGGTTATCACAGACAGTTCCCTGAATGTATAATTAATCAGCTGAGGTATCTTATGAAACAAGAGCTTAGTTGATAAGAATATACACATGGGACATTATTTCTGGAGTTGAATTTGTATTGAATAATAGACAATGTTTGAAGTTGTGATTTACTTCAGTATAGGGTATCTTGATTAGCTAAGACTATACAATCATAATTAATGTTAAATTTATATACTGCTTTTCAAGGAATCACTTTTTCTAAAAGATTTATTGCTAAGTAAATACCCACTTGCTTAAAGTATAATCTGCTTGTACCATTGAATATGGAATGCTTATACTACTCAAGGGATTGGGAGAAATAATATGATTCATGTTGAATTACAACCATAAAGCAACATAAAGAAGTTTGTGATGTTAGTTGAAAATAAAGAACATAAGTGCATTTTAAAATGCACTAGATATCTTGAGCTGAGATAATGCACATGCCCTTACATTAACTATTGTCCTTCTTTTAAAAAATCAGTACATTCCTCCCACTACCTTTATAAAAAGATGAGAGTGGGTAGATGGGATGTGATCAAAAATTGTCTGCCTAAGCTTCCATCTAAAAGTAGGGAGGGAATCTAGTTTTCGTTCATATTTTACACGTACAGCAAAATTATATTATTGAAAATATTAAGCATATTGCACACATAAATGCCCAATCAATATATTTAATTTATATATTCTGTTGTCTTACACTTTTCATTCACACAAATACATCAGGTTACAGATTTCAGTGTGCCCTGATAACCTGATAGAAAAATGGCCTTTTACAATGTTTTAACAAAATGCATTACATATTTCTAAAGTGGAAAACAAGAAAAACAAAAATAACACTTATGCATTCTTTAAATCCCAAGTTACAGACGCTGTTTTTAACAAGTATATAAGCAAACATATTGTAAAATAAGCAAATACTGTAATTCATTTTCCATTCCATGGAAATCTCATACCAAAGCAGTTTTTTAAAATAATTTCAGTGGCAAAATGTTGTGGGTTTTGCAAAACAAAGTCCTACACAAGCATCAGTCACCCAACACATCTCAAATTGCCTACATGAATACCATCATTAATCTAAAAACCATGTGTCTCTGCAATCATTGATTTTGTAATACTTTGTGAATTTGAATAATTTAATTCAAGTTCCTGGGTTTCTTTCTTTCTTTCTTTTTTAATGCTTTCCTTTTTTAAAGTAATTTCTCAGTTTGGAATATTGATATTTCTTATTATTGTACATAATTTCTTTAAGAACTGGCCTATATTTATTAAAAATACTGCTATTGGATGTTAATTTTTTTAATCAGTAAAACAAAATACTCACAAATATCTTTTAGGGTGTTTTTTTTATTATTTTCATTCCAAACAGTTATGATAGTCCAATGTTAGGATTTTATTCTGCAATAAATGTTGGATCTTAAATCAGGTAATCTACTGAAAATCAGACATTTCCAACAAAAATAGTTCCTTAATGTCCAAAAAATAAGATCAGATAAGATAACTTTTATTGTCCGGGTTTTTTTTACTGTGAGCACACTGGCCCACAATAAAAATGAAATATTGTTGCCTGCTCTTCAAGAGAAATACGTAACACATTATGTACATCCATAACACAGATACAAAACAGAGATGCTTTTGTTTCATAAACATGAATTGTACAAATTTTCCAATGCTGGATATAAGAAATTATTCTGTGCATTGAAAGGAATTTGAGAAAGCTATACAATTGAGCCAATATTTATACAATTATTCCTCCTGATTGATGAGAAGATCTTATTCCCACCATGTGGTCATATGTTGACTGAAATGGAGAAAGATTTAAAAAAAAAAATTAGCCAAAGGAGCAGAAATTCAAGCGATGCAATCGCCTATGGTTGAACCACCTACTGTATATGATATCACGTAACAAATTTCAATTTAGTTTTTGTTCCTGGGTACAAATGTGTGTTTTCCTAATTCTTTATGCCTAAATTAAATAGAAAGTAACTATTGTTCCACAAAAACTGTGCTTCTCTGGTCAGGACAATGATATTTTGAAATTTATCTGTTTTTGATAGCAGTCTCGATTCACATTCAATGCTGAGAAACTTCCAGAATATTCCAGAACTGTGAGAACTGTTCTGAAGTTTCTAGAATTGACCAGCATTTTCTAGAACTTTCTAAAATATTTTAGAACTTTCTAACACTTTCTGGGATCATCCAGGAGTATCCAAAGAAGTATAAATGTACAAGTGCCTTAAACCAACATTTTAGTGTGTCTAATTGCTCAGTAAGGGAACATAGAATTTGATTTAGATTGCATCAAGAGATGGCTTGCACCCAGCAGATACATTTTGCTACATGTCTGGACAATTTATCAAGACAAGAGTGAAAAAGTACTCCATGAAAGCATCTGTTAAGATGTGTGAGGTCTACAAAGCATAATTCAGCATCCCTGTCAGGAATCAAGACAATCCCTGGGCACCTCATTTCACATGCAAACACTGCAACAAAACTTTAAGATAAAGTGAAAAATTGCTGCTCGCTAGATGGAATTTCAGTGATTTATTACAGTTTAAAAGAGTTACAATTAAGAAAATGTTCACTATTTTTACTGTTCTACAATATATATTCTATGCCCTATGCTAATATCTTGCACAAAATTAGGTAATATGTGAAATATCAATTTTTTTGAAAAATTTATACAATTCTGCTACGTTTTGGGGGAGAAAAGAGTCATGAAGTTTGCTATGTCAAGAATATGGTGGAAACTAACTAACCACTCAAGCAACTGTTACTTCTGCATGGTGGACATTTCCAAGAACAAAGTGGCAAGAGCACACCTCCTATCTTATATCCAGACATTATTTCATCCATTTCCCCAAAACCACACTTCCCTGAGCTCCCTATTCCCACCCTTCCGAAAGGGATCAGCTATCTTCAAGAGCAAGAAACAAGTCAGACAGTGAGGAAGGTATTGCAGATACAGATTACAATTTCACAGATGTGGCTGAGGAGAGAAAGGCATACTTCCTCAACCAGAAAGACCTCAACAATCTGATCAGAGAATTTGGTCTTATCAAGTTCCATGCTGAGCTTCTGACATCTAGGCTTAAGGAGTAGAAGTTGTTGCATGAAAGTGTACAAGTCACATCAACATTTTTCCAACTTCTTCAGTCGGCAAGATGGGCTGTGCTTCTGCAACAATGTGGCCAGTCTATTCAAGGCTATAGGAATACCTGTAACCCAAGTGAATGGCACCTATTCATAGACAGTTCATCCAGGAAACCCAAAACCATGCTGCTTCATAACAGGAACAAGTTCCTGTCTGAATAAAAAAGAATGCTTTTCAATACTTAACCGATAGGCATGGCATAAGTATCAAGATTCCTGCTTTTTATCTTACCTCCCTCTTAGATAATATATGATACTTCTACAATAATTAATCTATGATGAGGTGTCAAACTCACAGTCCATGGCCGGATGCATCACATGCTGGCCATGCCCACCATTGGTTTAGCAAAGGTTGTGATATGTCACGTGATATAGGATGTCACAAAACTAATTCTACTAAATGTCCTTATAGATTTTACTTAGTTTGTTCAAACATAGGTCCTCTGTATCATATGGCAAATCATTTTTGAACACTGGGATACTTGTGGAATATTTTTCTTTAAGGAAGTTAAACTCTGGTATTTTGAGAATATATAGCTGCCAAAAATGGGCAACAGGGATTTCTTTTAGCTTATACTGGGCAATTTCTTGACTGACAATTTCATGCTGAGAACATAGTTGTTAGTAAAACAGTAAAATCACTTTCTACAATGGCACAGAAAAGTACTTTTATATATTCTAGTTTTTAAAATATTTAATATATTCAATGAACACAAACAACAAAAGAAATTTATCAATATACCCAACAGCTAATTGCATAGTATATATTTCATTAAACAGAAAACTCTCATTTGTGGGGTATTAATGGTTATGAAAATGTAGAGCAAATTGGGTTCTGATTAGCTTTTATATGTTTTCAGTACATTAAGTTTATTGCAATTTAAATGAAACATTCTACTCCCACAACTAATAAACATGAAAGATATTTAGCATTGCCTGCCTGCATGTATGGTAAATTAGTCACAAACCTGCAGACGGACCTTCTAATCTATAAACTACTGTGTGAGTTGGTCTTATTTGTTTCTTTGTCATATCAATCTAAATAAAGAGGATTAATCCTTTTATTCTACAATAATTTCCTACCTATAGAACTTTATATTCTATCAATATTCCTGGTAACCACTAATAATTTTGCCACTGTTAGATTTCTATGAACCAACTATTATTGTTTTCAGACAGGAGACTTGGCCCATTATTTGAAAACTGGATAGTGGTCCTATTCTAATTTAACTTATATCCAGGTGGAGAATCAGAAGCAGATATTAAATGTTTTCCTGTGTAAATGTTGCTGAGAAATATGATGGTAAATGGTCCTGAACAATGGTAATTGGAGCTTGCTGCAGGATATCCTGAGGGTATGATTAAGGTGCCAGGTTTTTGTTGTTTGTTTGACCATTTTACTGTTCTATGTTTTAAGTGATTGGTTTTACTACTATTGTGAGCCACCCAAAGTTGTTTAAGATAGTAATACAAATCTTATAAATAAATAAACACTGAACACTGAGATTTAAAAAGAAAATAGAATGTAACTGAAAAACTTACTTGATCCTTAATCAAGTAAAAAAATGTCTTTGAGCTAAGCTTCCCTGCTGATGACCATATGAATATATATGATCTTCTTCATAAAGGGAATTGCCATTACTGTATTATTGCAGCTTCACAGTCAGGCCAGATCTTTAGACTAAATTGGGCACTGTTATCCACCTATCAAGTCCTTTCCAGGACTTTGCATAGGCAGATGCTATTGCTTGATGGTATTAAAGGTATTGTTAAAGGATGTAAACTGTTTGGAGCAAATCTGCCTTTTGCAATTGACTGAGGGTGATTTTGTCAATACCAGTGTTATTGTAGCTGATGTTATTATTATAATATTCACAATAATGAGGAAACTCATGTAGTCCAACCCCCCACCCAATCAGAAGACCCTACACCATTTCTGACAGATGGCAGTCCAATCTTTTCTTGAAAGCCTTCAGTGATGAAGCTCCCACAACTTCTGAAGGCAAAGCTGTTCCGTTGGTTGATTAATCTCACTGTCAGAAAATTTCTCCTTATTTCTAGGTTGAATCTCTCCTTGATCAGTTTCATTATTTGTCTGGCCTTCAGGTGCTTTGGAAAATAGGTTGACCCCCTCCTCTCTGTGACAGCCCCTCAAATATTGGATCACTGCTGTCATGTCTCCCCTGGTCCTTGTCTTCACTATGGAGAATTATCTAGTGGCTGATTTCATCAATCGTAGAACACAAAGCAATATTTTTGCAAGAGAAATGAATATATTGCTAGAAGTAATTTAATGTATTTAAATCTACTCATTAAGAACATGCCCTAGAAATCTGTAGAAATATGGATATGGACTGGGGAAAGGTAATGGAGGTGACTCTAGGGATTAATATTGGGAACTGTACTTCTTAAGTGAGCAAAATGGATGAAAACCACCAATACAACCCAAATAGTTCAAGCCAAAAATCTGAAGAGTTATGCCTTGGGATTTTTCAATGGGTATGTTAAAAAAATTAAAATGGTTTGTCATTTAGTTTGTCAAAGAAACTAAAAAGAAAAAAGTAGTGAACTGTCCTTTCCTATGTAGCAAGTTCTTTACTGTATTTAGAAAGCATTTTCAAAATGTAAAATACATTTTGTATTCACCTAAAATGACATGCATGGTTCTAGTCACCATAATTATTCAGAAATGTGTCTGTATAGGAAACCCAAAATGACTATCTCTTTTCCAGTAATACTTTTTGCACTTATGACTGGTTATACTTATGACTAGGACATCTGCTATAAAACTTAGTCTAACACAGTGTACCCTAACCTAGTGCTTAGTGCCCAGGGGTGGGTTCTACTTACCTTTACTACCGGTTCGCAACGGGGGCGCACACGCAGGCGAGTTAAGCGAGCACGCACACATGCTCTTCTGCGCATGCGCAGAAGCATTTTAATGATGTTGAGGTTGCTGGGCGGAGCCTCCTGTCAGTTTTACTACCGGTTCTATAGAACCAGTGCGAACCAGGGGCAACCCACCACTGTTAGTGCCCTAGCATCCTTCAAATGTACTGACTTATACCTCCAATTCATCCATGCCCAACATAATCACTATTTATTTTGATGATGGAAGGCAAGGTAAAACTCATCTGAAAAATATCATGTTGAGAAAGGCTGCTTTAAAAAAAGTTAAGTTTGTCCACTTAATTGTTTCAGAAATTTCATCATTATTATTATCTGTTTGTAGATAGTTGAAGCCCCAAAAGAATAAAACAAAATTTAATTACTATTATTGTTAACAACAACTGGGAGGAACTAGATAAATGGATAAAATACCAAATCCAGTCTAAATATCTGGCTGACTGCAACAAATCATAATAGCAAATATATAGCACACTGACCAATTAGATTGATACCTTTTTATAGAAATGGCTAGTTTATATTATTATGGAAAAACAAAAAGTTGTGGTTTGATGTTAATGCTTTATTTTACGGCAATGGAGGGAGTCGGAAGTCAACGTTTCTTTTTGTCTTTTCCCCAGTCCTTCCTCACCTTTCTTTCCCCCCTTTCCCTCCCACTGTGTCTTCCTATTTACTTTTGTACTCTGTATTTTATCTTATAACCTAATAAAATGGTTTTTTTTAAAAAAATATCAGCACACTGAATGCCATACCTAAAAATCTTTAATGAAACTTAAAAATTTCTATCTGCCAATTGCAAAATATTGTTTATATTTCATAAGCACATGAAAGGAGGGAGAATCTATTGATGCATATTGAGCCAAACTGAGAAATAGTCAAATTTGCTAATTTGGTGAAGTACTAAATGATACATTAAAATATAAAGCAAGCCATGCACATCTGAAAAATAATATTCAAAACAGACTCCTAACAGTTAATGTTAACTGTTAACAGATTTAACATTTCACACTAAAATTTGAATATCCATGGAAACTGCTCTAGAAATACTATAGAGTTGCAATCAGGAGTGAAAACAAATATGAATTAGCCTGCAATAAAATACAGAAAGGAAAATTAACTGTTCTGTTGTTATGGCAGAGGTTCATACTTTGACGTTCATATTTTTTTACTACTGGTTCTGTGGGCGTGGCTTGGTGGGCATGGCCGGGGGAAGGATACTGCAAAATCTCCATTCCCATCCTACTCCAAGAGAAGGATACTGCAAAATCTCCATTCCCACCCCACTCCAGGGAAAGGATACTGCAAAATCCACATTCACTCTCCACTCTGGGGCCAGCCAGAGGTGGCATTTGCCGGTTCTCCAAACTACTCAAAATTTCCGCAGCTGGTTCTCCAGAACTTGTCAGAACCTGCTGAATAGCACCCCTGGTTCACACATACCAGCTCATTGCAGATTTAAAAGGTAAAACTTTCAAAAAGCTTTTTGCTCAAGAAAAAATAATTTGCTAAAAAAATAAACAACCAAGCCACTTGAAAAGAATGTGGCAATGTATGCCATATATGAAGAATCTGATAATGAAAGTGAAGCAGGGATAGTGAACCTGGAAATCTATAGTATAAATTATAAAACGATGCTAGTAATATCGTTCACACCTAGAAGCAAATTGCAAACCTGTATTAATGCAGTTGGATACTAGTTCTGCTCTATCAGTTATATCAAACTGTGAAATTGAGCAGCATTTCAGAGGTGCAAATCTGAAGCCATCAGATCTACAATGGAGAAAAATATTATTCTCATTGGAGACATACATATAACGTAAATGTAAAATACAATGAAGTACAAGGTTTTGCCTAGTTAGGAAGGTGCTGCTAGATTGCAGATATATATTAAAATAACCCAGATAGAACGAACAGGGAAACACAACACATTAAATGGATTCACCTGGAACTTTGATTAGGAGAACAACCAGATCTTTAATGCTTTGAAAAAAGCACATCAGGTCAGAGCCATATGAAACTCAGAGGTACATGTTTTTTGAGGGGCAGCTGACACTACAGATAAAGCATACTTCCTGAGTCCTGCAAGATGACACTGTTTTAATAAATGGGTCCCAGAACGTGCCTAATCTATCAGTAAGTAGGGCAGAAGTAATTCAGTATAGTCAATCCAGCAAATAAATCAGCCTACGCCACAAAGGGCTTTGGATGTGACCACCATATTCAAATTGGCACTTCAAGTATATCAAGAACACAGTTGGGAGCCACTGCAGTTTGTGGGTTAGTGATATAATGAGGGATTACCAAGATGTGCTCATAACTACTAGGGCTCATGCATTCTGGACTAGTTGCAACTCCAACTGTATCATCACAACTAGGGCTGCTAATGGTAGAGTGAAGCTGCAAGTGGTGGAAATAGTGAAGATGGGATGTAGGCAAGTGGGAAAGAGCAGACCCTGGCTTTGTCTCTAAGAGATGCAACCACCCACAGCCTTCCCTGGTCTTGGTTGTTTTGTTTTCTTGGCCTTGCAAGAGGCCTCAGGCAAAGAGGCCTCTTGATGGAGATGCAGATGGAGGTAGCAAGAGGATTCCCAAGTCCAATGCAGGATAAAGATCTTCCTTTGGAGTCTGCAGGACTTTTTCATTAAAATGAGCTTTCTGGAGCCTCTTGCTCGGAGCCAATGTCTTTGATTCTCTTACTCACTTTCAAAGCAAGAAATGCCTACCTCCAATGTGAAATGTCAAAGAGCTTTCTTTTGGGGACCATATTTTGTAATTAGCAGTTATGTTTATGACGTAGCATCATATATTTTGTCTTTATTTCTGACTCATTAAAGATTTTAGTATCAATGAAGGTTTCAGACCATACTAATTGTCAGCCTCTCAAGGTAGACCATGTCAAGAAACAGAAACCACATAGGCATACAATCACTTTCCTTTAAAAGACTATATTAACAGAATCTTGCAAGTCTGAACATTCTTCCTTCCTCCCTCTTTTATCTTCTTGAGAATTAGGGAGGTGTCTCAGATGTTCTCATAAATTTTCTTTATATGGATTTAAGCCACATTTATCTGTTTGTGGCCTTGGTAACAGGTCATTCCTCTTTCTGTGAAAGTTACCCTGTATACTCTTTACAGTAATAAAGTAGTCCTCATGAGGATCGTGTGGTAATTTTGAGTATGAGGAAAAAACCTGAATCCAATGTGTCCTTCTGTATTATGACCCAAATCCAGTAGATTATATGTAATAGATCTAGAACAGATGGAATAGATTATATGTAACACATCTAGAACAGATGAAACGGCATATGTGTATAAAATTATAAACAAAAATTGGATAGGCCTATGTATACCATGAAGTAGAACACATGTATCACATAATAACTATTTAGTTTTCGGTGATAATTTATACTTTCATAAAGCAAATTCAGGGCAGGTGGGACAGCTTCTCTATCCAGACTTGTTTTAGGGAATCAATAATCTGAAATAATGCTTGGTATAACAAGAAATAATTTGCTATATTGTGATACAGTTTAATAAATTACCCAAGCTTTTTTTTTGCTTGTTAGAAATAATATGGAAATCCATTTGTACTACACATAAATAGACATACACACATTTGTGTGTATGTCCTTAATAAAAGGAAAAGAAGGTAAGATAAAAGAAAAACCTCTTTATGTCTGACCCCTAGAAAAAACAACAAACCAACAAAAGAACTATAGTTGGTAATAAAAAAACAGTCCTGTTATCCAAGAGGCCGAAGAATAAATTTAGTAGGAACTCAGGCAGAGTGCCCAACTATAATAACACTGTTCTCAATTTAGCAGTGCACAGTGGTTTCTTCAGTTACCAGTAAAACACAAAAAACCAATTAACAAATAATGGGCTTTTAATGGGCTTTCCCTTGAGAAGAAACAGAAAGATGTTATGCCCAAATATCCATTCATATTTCATAATAGACTTCCAACATATTTTTTTAAGAAAAACTAATAGAAGACCATACAGAAAAGAGATCTGAGAATTTTTATCTCAATCCAGTTAATATAATTAAAAATAAAAGAACCATTTTAGAATATGTATTGGGGTTGTTTATATTCAGTTTTGGCTTTTGGGTTAGCTGGAGGCAACTCAGCAATGTAAGTTCAGTATCAGAAAGACATGGAAAAGACACACCCATCAAATTTGAGTTAGGAGTCAGCAGAAATTCAAATCAAGACAAAAAAGCTGCTTACAGCAAGTGTATATGTATATTTTTGAATCATATAAGAGTTACATGATCATGGACAAAGAGACAGTTGTGTTACAGAGTTGCAGACAGATGCAACTTTATATTTTCTGAGGTACTTGTTTTCCTTTGAATCTAGAGGCCTGAAGAGGCCTGACATGAATTGTGATTCCAGAATAGTCTCTGTTACACAATGTGGGCAACTATGGCAACTTTATGACTTGTGGACTTCTGAGCGTTGAACACACCTGCTGTTACCTACGCAAGTAGGTACTCTTCCAAAACAGAACTGTGAGCTTTTGACCAGAACTATAGCCTTTGACCATTTTTATTTTTGAAAGAACTTTTGAGGATATATTGTAATTTGCAGGCTAACTTATCACCTGATTTGCAGGAACATGAAGATTTTAATGTTACCTTGATTTATTCTATTATTTTGTTTGTATCTCTTATTTTCAACAATTCTGAACTTGCTGTTTTCAGTGCTGTACACGCAGACAAGTGAGACAGAAAATAAATGTATATATTATTATAATATTGTCCTATATATTAGTGATAGTGTTAATAATTCATTCATTATTAGACATACTGTTATGTTTTCTTCTGGTCCGCTCCCATGTCTCATATGTTCTATAGCCCTTAGTCTTTGTAATATCACAGTGCCTTTAAAGTCTGTAATAAACAGATGCCAGGGTAGAAAGTTTAATTCAAATTCTGTTTTCCAAAAATATCTTTTCCACATAAGCCTTTTAATACATGCACACAATTGATGAAAGGCAATTCTTGTCTTTACTGCCCAATCAAGGATGAATTGAACATCTAAAAAGAAAGACTGGCTTGCATTTGTCCAAAAATAGCCTCTGCAACAAACTCTGAACATGTTCTGACAACCAAAAGTTTACTGACACCTACAAGGAATTAAATTATCTGTATTGAATTTATTTGGAATTTGATGGTATGGTTGTTGCCTTCCTTTGCTTGTTGTGTCTTTCCTGAATAAACTCCTGTTTATCTCTAAAGATTCGTGGGTTTAATAAGGGAATTTCTCATTAAAAACCTTCCATGTGAACACATACTTTTTGGAGTATAAGACGCACTCCCCAAGATACGTTGGAAATGTTGGTGTGTCTTAGACTGAATACAGCCACTTTTGACCTCTCAAAACCCCACCTCGCACGTCCTGTTTTTGCCAAAAAAAGGCTCCTTTTTTGCAAAAATGGGGCCTGCAGAGGGTTTGGGAGGCCTGGGGGCTGGGGAGGGCAAAAATGTGACACATGGGGGTTTGGAAGGCCAAAAA
>JANHZT010001981.1:152331-167606 GCA_032468215.1 Stegonotus admiraltiensis | reverse complement strand
TGAGCAGTTTGGTGAACTGGTTGTTGGAAGAAATCATTAGGGCAGAGAACCGGTTGTTAAATTACTTGAATCCCACTACTGACATCAACCCATGGTTAGGAAACCCAAATAGCTGTGTTCGCTCAGCACACTAAACTGCAATACGGTAGCTTGTTGTATTAAACCAAACTAGGTCTATCCATGGGTAACTGGAATGGATGCATTATCTAAGAAACAGGGAGTTTCTTTCTGTACAATGCTGTGTACGTGGTAATCACATCAGAAATATTGTTGGATACTTTGGTATGGAATTTGAGGTGTGGAAGGGAATGGTTGTTAAAACGGGGGATCCTTCCCTTGACTCAGATACAGAAAACCAGACTGCAAGGAAGATCCTCCCTCCTTCCGTGTTTTGGATGCTTTCCCCCAAATATTGTCCTGATGGCACTGTTGGCCCTCCCCTACATGCAAGATGGACCAGGCCTACAGATGCTGGAGTTTCCTGTCTCTCCTGGTACCTGCCCAACATTGCAATGTTCTTGTCGGAGGTGTGATGATCTAAGAGAGATGATTCATGTTGAATGGGAATAATGGAGCTGTACTGGGGGTGGAAGGGAGACATTGTCTGGACAAGTGTAGAGGAGGGAGGCAGAGGAGGGGAGAGGAGAGTCAAGCAAGGCTTCTCCTTCCCTCCAGAGCTCAGAAAGTGCTGACAGGAGTGGAAAACGGCCTAAGAGTTGACTCAGCTGTGGGTGGTAAATAAACCCAGCGTAGGTATCAGGAGTCAGGGGGAAAAACCCTCTGGAGTCCTGGATTCCTTCATCTTCTCTCCTGAGCTTCATTGTTCCCTTTCTTTGGGATCCAGGAAGAAGATTTCCCACTTGATTACAAATCCCTTTGATACCAATGCTAGTTTCAGGAGTTGGCGGAGGATGGATGGACCGGGCCCTTTTCCTTTGTGGGTGAGAAGGGATGAGGAATAAAGGACATTACAAGTAGTCCTCAGCTTACAACAGTTCTTTTACCGATCATTCGAAGTTACAACAGCACTAAAAAAAAAGTGACCAACAACCATTTTTCACATTTACAACCATTGCAGCATTCCCACGGTCATGTCAGTCACGTGAACAAAATTCGGACTCTTAGCAACCGTATTTATGATCTCCCAGGGTCATGTGATCAGCTTTTGCGAGCTTCTGACAAGCGAAGTTGATGGGGAAGCCAGATTCCCTTAATAACCATATTACTAACTTAACCACCACAGTGATTTACTTAACAACGGTAGCAAGATAGGTCATAAAATGGGTCAAAACTCACTTAGCAAATGCCTCACTTATCTACAGAAATTTTGGGCTCAATTGTGGTTGTAATTCCTTTTTACTCTATTCCTTTTTATTGGAAAGTATTAGAAGCACGCAAGAAAAAAGCCGATAGTCCAACAGTGTCCAGAGGTAGTGAGAGGGACCTTCCTTTTCAAGGATATCATTTCCTCATTGGGAATCTCTTTAGGAGTGTCCTCTAGGTGTCCATGAGGTCCAAAATGACCAAAGCAACACTCAGCATTACGTCACAAGCTCCTATCCTTTCACACTCATGAGCAACTCCATGACACATGTATAAGGAGGTAGCTTGCATTACATCAGCCCAACATTGCTTCTGGCTATTCTACCAAAGAGAACTACTTGTTAGTGGGTGCTATTAACCGTTTGGTAGAAATAAAGCCAATTCTCTGGATTCACTTCCATAAAGTTATTTTAAATCAAACAGGGGCACAAACATCTTACCTATCCAAAGCGCTAACATTTTTTGCTCAAGATTGCAAGGCAGCTATGGAGGGCAGTTACACAAAATATGCAACTGCCTTAAAGAAGTTTTTGGAAGTAAACCCAAATGGCGCACAAGCTGAAGACCTTTGACACAGCCTGCAGTGATCTGAAAACAGCCCAAATCAATGTTTCTCAATCTTGGCAACTTCAAAATGTGTGGTCTTCAGTTCCCAGAATTCCCCAGCCAGCATTTCATGGCCTAAATCAATGATCCCCAACCTTTCCAGCTTGGTGGCCTGGCCTGGTGCAGTTTGTGGGGGTGGGCAGGTGCATGCTAGTGCGTGAACTTCCACTCAAGTGAGCGGAGGGCTACTCTTACTTTCTGCCATCCATCGTCTCTGTCCTTGAAAGTCCTTGAAACAGGACCCTGCTTTCACAGATAGTATCCATCTACCCGGTCCCTTGGGGTCTCCAGGACTAATGGCAGGTTTTGTTGCCTTCTAGAAAGACAAAAGGAACCAGGCCAGCCTCGCTTTTGGGATATTTCATGAAGTGGGCATCTCCATAGAAAAGACCCGCTACCTGGGACCCATCAAATGTAGTCCTCAACTTACAACGATGTGTTTAGCAACCGTTTGAAATTCCAACGGCACTGGAAAAAGTGACTGATGATCAGTCCTCATACTTACGACTGTTGCAGCATCCCCACAGTCATGTGATCAAAATCTGGGCGCTTGACAACTGGCAGAATCCTGGGATCATGTGATTGTCACTTGTAACCTTCCGAGGTGGCTTCCGATGAGCAAAATCAATTGCGGGGGGGATGGAGGAAGCTGGATTCACTTAATGACATGATTCACTTAACAACTACAATAATTAATTTAACAACCATAGCAAAAAAGGTCATAAAATCAGTGTGCCTCATTTAACAACCACCAGTTGGAGACCGTGAACCACCGGAAAGCATTTTTGCTTGCACGGTGCCTGCCATGTGCTTCCATCGGCTGTCCTGCACGGCAAGTATAAAAAGATACCATTGACTGAAAGACTCTGTTCCTGTGGCTCAGGAGAAGTGGAGACCATTGAACACATTCTCCTTCGATGATCTTTTTATAGAGATATTCTCAATAATCGATAGGTCTGGCCATTCCAATATTACTTACCTCCAGTGGCCGCTTAAGGAACAAACAGACTGTTATTGCAGTGCAGGGGGCTAGATTCTGCGCAGCAGCACTGGGGATTCGTTGGAAACATACCTATTTTACATTAATGCAGCAAACCCTTTTGCATTACTACTATTTTGCATTTTAATATTTAATGATTATGAGCTTCAGAGTTTTCAGGATTGGTATTATAGTATACTATATTATAGTATAGTTTTGCTGTGAATGAATGCAAAATTGTGATTATAATATAGATTTTTATCTGTTATTTATTATTTTATTCTATAATTTTTAACTGGACATTCCTGGTGCGTTCGTGACTTGTTCCGGTCGCTGGTTTTTGACTGCAGTAAACTTACTTGACTTGATACCTTGCTTAGCAACAGAATTTCTGGTCCCAATTCTGGTCATAAGTGGAGGGCTCTAAGAGGACTGTCAAATAGTTTCCTATGCAAGCCAAAAAAGAGATCAGAGCTTGCTTGATTTCTGCTGAAATGTATGCTACAGGGACAGCTTATTCCATGATGATTCCATGATGGCTCTTAAATGCAATCTGCTTAATCCCAGAGTCCTTGATTATTATTTTAAGAGATAATTGGCCAATAAAGTGGCATAACTGCCCACTTATGATGAGCTTAAACCTGCTGCAGCTTACAAATGGAAGGAGCATAGAGGGGGGGAAAAGGCAGAGCCAAGAATTCATTCCTCTTCTCAGATGTAGTTTAAACCAAAATGTCCCAAGGGGTAGGGAAAGCTTCTTACTTTTTATAAATGAGAATGAATTAACTGCATTGCGACAAAGCAGTAGGGATGGAGAGAAGGAACTATCTTGAGAAAGCCATATGCGTGTATTTGTGGGAAGCATGACATTCACATATCACCCGATAGACAAAGTATCTTTGAGAATGAATTGCCTTTAAACCAGTCTTTCTAATTTAGGGCCATCTGGCTGGGGAATTAGGGTATCTGGCTGGGGAATTCTGGGAGTTGAATGTCCACACATTTTCAGGCTGTCAAGGTTGAGAAACCCCAGCCTTAGTTATTCATCAGATCAAGCAAACTTTTATCAAGTAAGTCTATTTTGCCTTCAAGCCTTTTTGTTCGAAGCTCCCAATGATCACTTGAGGGCTGCCTACAGGGAGGGTTTGTGTAGCTTGTGGACAAGACACTTCTATTTGGTGTGGGTTTTTTTAAAAAAATGCTTTTCAGCAGAATCCCAGCCTTCAGGGATGGCACGTTGGCTGTCTACCACAAAAACACATCAAGAGGGCATGCAAAAATGTGAGGCGGGGAACAGCTGAGAATCAGAACCACTGGATCTGACATGATCTTGGCAGGATCCCAGGCAGGCTTATTCTAAAAAGTCTCTTGGGAAAATATATCTATTCCTTTCCCGTCCATCCTTCCCCTCTCTGTCTGTGGATGACAGATATGGTTACTAGCCCCAGAGGACAATGACGGAATTTCCTTCAAAAAGTTAACACAAATCCTTTGGAAATGCTTGTGCACAGCTGGGATTAAGGAAACAGTTGGGCACTGGGCAGGGGTGGGATCTGGTGGGATTGCCTAACTCTGATGGAGCAGAGAAACTACAGCTGTGTGGGGAAAGGGTCCATATTTTGTATTTATCTAGAAAAGGATAAATCAAGACCTAGCAAGCAGGAGGCGGAGAATGAGTTAGAAGAATGCATTCTGGGGTCCTTACAGAAAGGAGATCTAATGGTATACTGGGCTAAAAAACCCGTATTAGGATTTCAAGGGGAGGGTTGGTGGACCAGGAGAAAAATCTAGGGAAGCACAGAAGAAAGGATCTAGAAGGAACAAGAGGGCATTTTATATCAGGGGTCCTCCAGGAACTAGGTTATTCAAGAGGAGAACCTCAAAACAGTGGGGGCAGGGGAGAAAGAGAGCTGGAAGGTGGTTGCACTGAAAGTTTTGAGATGCCAGGAAAAATATCCCAAGAAATCGAGGCAGAGATCTGTGGCTGGAGGGGTGGGGGTATTAATGTGGCTTAGCCACAGCCCCCCCCCCGCGTCTTGCTTTCAACCTGGCAGTGGTTTGATTTATGACCACTCACTTATTTCTTCCCCTCCAGACACACACACACACACACACACAGAGACAAGACTTTGTGCTACCACACCCCCAAGTTTCCTTTTAATCCTTGTGCGAGATTAAAGGTCAATTCTCCCCCTGCACTCCTTTAGAGAAGGGGGCTATCCAAAGGGATCGCCCTTTCCCAATGCCTGCACTGGCCACCTGGTTAGGTTAGCTCCAGGTGAAATAAGAACCACAACTGATTTATTTTTCAGCTCTCCGGATTCCTGGGTCTCATTTTGAAACTACAATCCTCTGCTACAGAGGTAGCGCTTTAGTTTCCAAGCTCATCAGCTAGCCCTATTAAATCGCACTCTATAGTAGGGAACTAATGAGTCCCAGTTCCTGGCTGGCTTATTTTACTACAGCCCAAGCTACACTCAGAGTCGCCCCCCCCACCCCCGTCCCAGCCCCACCGCAACCCTAATTCCCTGCAGCAAGGAGAGATGTCAGATAGTTCAACACATGTCTTTCTCCAGCTGCCCAGCCACAATTCCCCAGGCACTGAAAGATAAGGAAAAAAGAGTGTCTTTTAAGTTAGCGAACTCACCTTTGCTAAAAAGAGCGCGGCAACTGCCTTTTTCCCACACCTCAAGTGACTCACAGGATCGTCCCGACTCTCTTCCTGCTTTTGTAGTCGCCCCAATCCGCTGCCTCCGCCAAAGGGCAGTGCCAAAGCAACCCACAAAAAAAAAAAAAAACCTTCTCTCAATATCCTCCCAGCGTTCAGAGTTGGATCCTGTTCCAGTTTTGTCCAGCAACGTCCGGGAAGTTTGCTTTGAGTTCTCAGAAATCCCCGGAAAATTTCTTTTTTTTCCCTTTCATTTGTCCACCTCTCCGACTCTCTTATTTTTTTTTCCTCCTTCTTCACCAGCTTTCACTCCACCCCTTCTTGGGTGGCGGCCCAGAAAGTTATTTATTTATACCTGAACAAGAAAGAAAATATCGCAAATGTCAGAAACACCAATAAAATCCAAACTGCGCCACAGAGGATATTGTAAGAGGGAACCAAAAGCCAAAACAAATATTATCCCCGGGCAGGAAATTTAAACGCATACCCACACATTAGGGGGAAAATAAACAACCTCTAACTTTGTATAAAGTTCAGCACATTCCTGAATTCCGGAGTTTGGTTGGCATATTCGGAAACCCTGCTAAGAATCAAATGACAGATAATGCAGAGATGTGAAAGGAGCGTCTCTAAATGTTAGGCTTTGAAAAGTGAAGTGACACGTCCTGGCGTGTGTGACACACACACAGAGACTAGTTAGACAAGGATGGCTGAGCTAGCCTCACCTTCACCTTCACCTTCACTTTAGCCAAAAAAACTTGGCAGTTGTATGGGAAGAAAAAAATCAGCCACAGGGAAATAATGGCAGTCCTCAACTTATGACCACAATTGGGAGCAGAATTTCTATTCTAAATAAAGCTGTTGTTAAGTGATTCACACTCAATTTTACAACCTTTTTGCCATGGTCGTTAAGCAAATTGTTGCAGTTGTTAAGTGAATCACATCGTCATTAAGTGAATCTGGCTTCCCTCACTGACTTTACTTGTTGGAAGCCAACTGGTAAAGTTGCAAATGGCAGATCATGTGACACCGGAATGCTGCTGCTATACATGCCAGTTGTCAAACAACCAAATTTTGATTACGTGATCCTGGGGATCATGTGATGGTTGTTGAGCAGGAGGACCAGTTCTAAGTCATTTTTTTAATGATGTTGTAACTTTGAATGGTTGCTAAATAAATGGCTGCATATCAAGGATTACCTATACAGGTATACTTGAAGGCGTTTAATAGTGTAGAACCGCTAACACAGATAGTCAGAAATTTTAGAAGTGGCTGGCTGAGGGGACATACCTTTACAGACAGAGCCAAGTTCCCTAGTCTTCTACAACTGAAACTTACAAACACACAACACATCTCCATTTTGTGTCCCCCTCCTTAACTTTCTAGTCCTTAACATTAGTTCTGAAGAGATGACAGCAGAAAAATTTGCATTGTTCTACATCTGCATCTTTCCCAGATAACCTCAGTTCTTTGGTATGGTGGCAATGGCAGCAAATTTGACAACTCCCCTTCTGTAGAGACTTTATATTTCAAATATTTCTTAATTTAAGAATGTCCTCTGTTTTAAACACTTAACAGAAGCTTCAAGTCAGTTTTTTTTTTAAAAAAAAGAAAAATGTCTGTACACGTATACATATTTGTACATAAATCACAGAGACAAAGAGCAATGTTTAACTCACCATTCCAATACAGTGCAATAAACCCATTAATAATAATATATAACATGTTGTATAGATCAGCATTTAAAACATATCCTGGTTTAAATCTTGTTTTGCCAAGCAGAGACACATTCTGTTGATCAGCATGAAACATAATTCATGCTTTTTTTAGCATCTCATATGCATTTTAAGGAACCCAATAGTGGTGAGCAAATCAGAGAAGGAAAAAAGAGAGAAATGGTCATCAGTCATTAACTTTCAATGTAAAACTTTTCATAAATAAAAATCTATACCAGCAAGAAAAGCAGAGCATTTCCTTCCAACATGCCAGCCATTTTTTCAGAATTGTTTAAAAGATTGCTTAATCCAGGTTTTTATTATAGCTTTCTTATAATCTCATCATTAGCTGGCTTTGATCATATACAGGTAGTCCTCAACTTATGACTGCAGTTGAGCCCAAAATTTCTATTGCTGAGATGTTTGTGAAGTGAGTTTTGTCCCATTTTACAACCTTTCTTGCAGCAGTTAAGTAAATTACTGCAGTTGATAAGTTAGTATGCCAGTTGTTAAGTGAATCTGGCTTCCCTATTGTCTTTGCTTACCAGAAGTTTGCAAAAGGTGATCATATGATCTTGGGACACAACAATGGTCATAAATAGAAACCAGTTTCCAAGTATCTGAATTTTGATCACATGATCATGGTGATGCTGGCAAAGGTTATAACTGAAAAATGGTCATAAGTAACTTTTTTTTCAGCACCCTTGTAACTTCAAATGCTCACTAAACAAACTGTTGTAAATTGAAGACTACCTATACCTGTGATGGCGAACTTATGGCACGCGTGCCACCTATCAGTGGGCACACGAGCTCAGCTTTGGCGCACATGCGTGCACTGGCCAGCTGATTTTCGGGCCTCTGGGGCCACTGGAAGTCAGTAAACAGGCCGCTTCCGGCCTCCGGAGGGCCTCCAGGGGGTGGGGGGAGGCTGGTTTTGCCCTCCCCAGTCTCCTAGAAAGGCTCTAGAGCAGTGATGGCTAACCTTTTTGCCGTCATGTGCCAAAGTGGGGGGAGCGCAGGGAGGTCACCCATGTACATGCCCACACCCATAATTCAATGCACCTCACGCATGTGCGCACACCTTCCCCCCGCTTTTAACATGCAATGGCACGGTGCACCCGGTACGCCCATTTTTCACCCTCCCCAGGTTCCAGAGGCTTTCTAGGAGCCTGGGGAGGGCGAAAACGGCCTTCCCCACCCACCCCAGAGGCCCTCCGGAGGCTGGAAACAGCCCATTTCCCAACTTCTGGCGGGACCAGAAGGCCCAAAAATCTGCTGGCCAGCACACACATGTGCACTGGAGCTGAGCTACGGCATGCCCATGGATATGGCTCCGTATGCCACCTGTGGAGGGCAAAAAACGAGCCTACCGAGCCCACCAGGCCATAAGCGGGGGAAGCGCGGGGGGTCACGCACACATGCGTGGCGTCAGGGCGCATAGAATTATGGGTGTGGGCATGCACGTGTGTGACCACCACCACCCCCGTGCTCCTCCCGCTTTTGGTACGAGATGGCAAAAAGGTTAGCCATCACTGACCTATACTCTGTCACGTTTGAAGAACCTTTCCTCATTGCCTGAAATAATTCTTGAATTGACCAGAACAAAAATAAAACCCTAATACAAATTTTTTTGCCGTTGATATTTTGCCTCCGACCAAGAAGCTCATTTTTTTTTCTTTTTGGAGAATGGGTGAAGAGTCCCACAGATAAATGAATCAGCCCAGATTTCAGAGTATCCTTCTCCTTCTCCTTCTCCTTCTTTTTTTTTAATTGAGCAATTAACTCAAATCAGAATTGACAAACATGGCAGGCTTACTGCCCCTGAATTCCAGTGGATTGATGTAGTGTTGGAGGTAGAAAGAGGGCGAGATTAAGGAAACGAAAAGGCTAAAAGACGAATGGTTTAAGTGGCGAAGAGTGGTTGCTCTGAAGATGAGTTATGTTTTTCTTTTTTTAAAAAAAATGGGAAGGCAGATCTGGGTTGGTGTGTGGAACACAAGGGTGAAAGAAGTTACTGCAAATAGCCATAAATCTCAACAGTCCAGGATTTTTTTATCTCTATTTATGAACATCAGGTTCAAAGCTTGTATTTCAGAGTAGACAAAACAAGAAATGGGTAAAGAGATCAAAAGGTGAGCAAGAGATAGCCATGGGTCCCTGCAGCCCACACATTCCTCCCCCATCTCAGCATCTTTCTTGGTCTTTATTTAGTGATAGGATTTTTTTTTGTTTTTCAGAGAAGAAGGTTGAGGAGGATCTTCATTTCTGCATGCTCAGGTTGGCTTTTTTAAAGAAGTTCTAGCAAGCAGAGGGGGGAACTTTAACCCTCCAATCATCTGAACTGGCATACTTGATCACAATCCTTCCTATTTTATTGTATGTCTAAACTGTAACTTTTTTCCTGCTTTATTAGCCCTGTAAAAATGGATACCGTTATGCAATTGGGAGAGTTACACCTATGATAAAAAACTATGGTTAGCCTAATGCAGGGGTAGGAATATATCACCTTGGGGTACTTCCTCTGGCACCTTTGAGCTCTGCCTAACTTGAATTTCCTTTCGTGTTAAAGAAAACAGCGCAGCAGTAGAACAAATGTCCTGTTTTTAATATCTTAATTTCTTAATGAGATGACCTCGGGCCTCAAATATCTCTGCAAAGAATAAAAGGTTGTAATCCCAGTTGGTTATTTTGAAATGCCCCATCTGCTCAAAGAAGAAGAGAAAAACACTGAAGGAGGATAGAACTTCTTGGAAGGATAAGGAAAATGAATTAAAACTATTTCTCTTTGGGGGAAAATGTCAGGATAGTCCATGTCTAGGATTTGATTTTGATTAATATCCCACCTTTATTATTTTTACAAATAATTCAAGGTGATGAACAAATCCAGTACACTTTTCTCCTCCTATTTCCCCCACAACAACCACCCTGTGAGGTGAGAAGAAGCTAAGGTGAGACTTGAACTCATGATCTCATATTTTCTAACCCAGTGCCTTAATCACTAGATCAGAGATGGGCAATTATGGTGCCTTCTTGGCCTGTGGATTTCAACTCCTAGAATTCCTGAGCCAGCGTAGAATTCTGGGAGTTGAAGTCCACAGGTCCTAAAGTTGCCATAGCTGCTCAACCCTGCATTAGACCAAATTGGCTGTCAATTAACAAAATGCCTATTTAATGAGCAAGAAAAACCCCTTTCTGTGAGAGTACCTTGTCACATAATCTCAACAGACTTTTTAAAAAGCCATCAAGAAAGCATACAGAGATTGGCCAAGCACCAGTTCAAATCCCAGTGAGGCTCACCTGTGCAGCAAGGGATGCTGGGAACTGTGGTTCAGAGACCCCTAACTAAGCTTCAGGTTGCCCTACAATGGGGTTTGTTCCACTGCATACTGCTACTTAACAGCATCTGAGTTTTGATTTTGCTATAGTGTGAACACAGAGGTGCATCAGCCATGGACTTTAATGCAGGGGTGTCCAACTTTGGCAACTTTAAGACCTGTGGATTTCATCTCAGCTAACCATGCTAGCTGGGAAATTCTGGGAGCTGAACTTCATGGGTCTTAAAAGTTGCTAAAGTTGGATATCCCTGCTTTAATTAGAGTCAAATTGGAGAGGCTTCCCCAGTTTGGAGCATCCCAGATTGTGGAACTGCAAATACCTTGTAGTAAACCTGGGTGATAGATATTAGACTTAGAATAACTTTATTGTCACTTTGAATGTACACTGATCAGCATACATTAAAATGAAATTTCATTGCATACAGTTCTCAAAGGGTCTCCTTTGTGGTTTAGAGCAGCCCCCAACATTTTGAGCTGGTTCCATGGTGAGGTTTTTCCTGTAGACCGGAGGGGGAATAGTTTCACATGCTGCCTGCATCTTACGGATGGGGCTTTGCTTGTTTGGGCAGCCTGGTTTCTGGCATGCTGTGGCCCGGTGCTGGTCTACAGACTGGGGGTTGGGGACCCCTGGTTTAGAGAGTACCAGGCAGTGGCAAAATGTAAAATTTGTTACTACCGGTTCTGTGGGCGTGGCTTGGTGGGGAGTAATGTGACTGGGTAGGCGTGGCCAACTTTTTTTTTCTTAACTTTTAAAAGCATTTTTTCTACAACCTCTTTGAAGTTGTAAAAAACATGCTTTTAAAAGGCTCTGACGATCCCAGCTGAGTTGCCTGATCATCAGAGGCTTTTTTTTTTACACTTTTAAAAGCATTTTTGGGCGGAAGAGGTTGTAGAAAAAAATGCTTTTAAAAGTTAAAAAAAAAGCCTCTAATGATTGCGCTGGCTCAGCTGGGGGGGGGGCAGGGATTTTTGCTACTGGTTCTCCTAACCACCTGCCACCATCGCTACCGGATTGGGCGATCCAGTCCGAACCGCGAGCATTTCAACCCTGGTACCAGGTTGGGCAAGAGTGAAATAATGAGGTCTCAGGCATAGGCCAGTAAGATGAAGGTTTTAAAGATTTGTTCATAAATAATGGTGTCAAATTTGGTCTCTTGATGGTTGAACAAGGCATCCTACAGTCTTTGGAAAAGGAACCGAATCTGATTGGTGGAAACTCAGGACCACTTCACTGATATCTGTTACTTTTGAAAAGAAAGCAGGCAAACTCCGTGATTATAATGTCTTTGAAGATGCCTAAGCTGAAACAGTCCTTGAGTTATGACCACAATTGGGACCAGAATTTCTGTGGCTAAGCAAAGCGATTATTAAATGAGTTGTGCCTAATTTTACGACCTTTTTTCCCATGGTTGTTAAGCAAACCACTGCAGTTGTTAAGTGAATCACATGGTCATTAAGCAAATCTGGCTTCCTTATTGACTTTGCTTGTTGGAAGCCTGCTTGGAAGGTCACATGACCCCAGGATGCTGTAATGTCATATTTGCATCTCGCCAAGTGTCCCAATTTTGATCTTGTGACTCTGGGGCTGCTGTAATGGGTGTAAGTGCAATGACTAGTTGCAAGACATTTTTTTCAATCCTATTGTAACCACGGATGGTCACTAAACTAATGGTTATAAGTCAAGGACAAGCAGTAGTTTTGATTTATTAGGCAAAACAGCCATCTCACCAAATCTTTAATACAGACCATCCTAATCTCATTTTGGGGTGCATGATCATTATGAGCTTATCAGCTGCAGTTGCAAATACGGGATAACAGAAATTCAAAATCTACAGAAGCTCTACAGGTAGTCCTTGACTTACGATCATAATTGAGAGCCCAAACTTTATGTTGCTAAGCAATGCATTTGTTAAGTGTGTTTTGCCCCATTTTATGACCTTTCTTGCCACAGTTGTTAAATGAATCACTGCAATTGTTAAATGAGTAACGTGGTTGTTAAGTGGATCTGGCTTCCTCCATTGATTTTTGCTTTTCAGAAATCAAAAAAGGAGATCACATAACCCTGGGATACTGCAACCGTCACAAATATCAGTCAGTTGTCAAGCATCTGTATTCTGATCACGTGACCACGGGGATGCTGCAATGGTCGTAAAGTGTGAAAAATTGTCATTAAGTCACTTTTTCCAGTGCCATTGTAACTTTGAACTGTCACTAAGTCATTGTTGTAAGTCGTTGTTGTAAGTTGAGGACTACTTGTACCTGCCCTTCTAGATATGCAGGAAAGTTACGGGCCATCTAGTTTCCATCTACATTCACAGGGGAGATCACAGATATTGTATTGGATGATCACATACCATATAAGATCAAGTGCAGAATTTCATTCAATAGATCCTGGGATTGGATCATTTTGAACTGAACTGAGAATTCAGAACCCACCAGTGTTTTCTTCCAGGCAACCCCTCGTATCCCAGCCAGCATTAAATTTAGATGTTATCCATCCTACACTAGAAAAACCATTTGCTGTGGCAAGAAGAGTGATAAACAGGTTTTCAAATTTTATTGCTCTTGGTTTGTGCCAAAGTTTAATGTCTTGTTTCTTTTTCTCTGCTGAGGTGCTAAACAGCAACACTTTTCTGAAAGTGGGTTGGCATCTCTAATTAAAAACTAAAGGCTGAATTTGGGTGAGCTGAAGATTTTCTCCTAAATTGTCCTGCCTATGATATTGGTTGTAAGCCAGGGTGTGAATCTGGTCAAGCAGTCAGAACATTGAAATTCAGCTCCACACTTTGTGCAGTTTACAAAGCATGCCCTGGGATGGCCTTTTATAAGCAGCAAACAACATGCCCTGTTTAACATGTTACTCTTGAGAACTCAATTTCACTTAGACCCAATTACTCCATCCAAGGCTATGCTAGAGTTAGCAAAGATGAGAGCATCTGAGAGGTGCTATCCCTTTCGATATACAGGTTGCCCTTGAGTATAATCACAGATGGCACCAGAATGTCCATTGCTAAGCCAGGTGGTTGTTAAGTGAGTCATGCCCAATTTTACGACCTTTTTGCCATAGTTGTTAAGTGAATCACTGCAGTTGTTAAATGAATCCTGTGCTTAAGCAAATCCTGCTTGTCATTGTCATTGACTTGTCACAAAACCAGCTGAAAAAGTTGCGGATGGCAATCACATGACTTGGGACACTGCAACCATCACAAATACATGTTAGTTGTTAAGTGCTCAAGTGACTGTGGGGATACTGCAATGGTCATAACTGTGAGGATCGGTCACAAATCACTTTTTGCAGTGCTGTTGTAACTTCAAATGATTGCTCAACAAATGGTTGTAAGTTGAGGTTGACCTATAAACCATTGGTTATTAAAGAACAGGTTGTTCTCAACTTGCCAACACTTGTTTAGTGACCAACCAAAGTTACAACAGGACTGAAAAGTGACTTATGACCGTTTTTCACACTTATGACCATTGCAGCATTTCCATGGTTAACACGATCAAAATTTGGATGCTAGGCAATGGGCATGTATGTATGACAGTTGCAGTGTCATGGAGTTATGCGATCACCCTTTGCAACTCACCTTTTGCAACAAGCAAAGTCAAAGGGGAAGCCAGATTCACTTAACAACGTTACTAACATAACTGAAGTGATTTACTTAACTGTGGCAAGAAAGGTCATAAAATGGGGCAAAACTTAGCAACAGAAATTTTGTGCTCAATTGTGGTCATAAGTCGAGGACTTTCAATAGTTAAATAGAACCTCCCTATACAGGAGAAGTAGCTCTTCAAATATAGATTATACTGAGAAATTGCCACTGTGACTAGCTCTATCTATAGACTTTCTCGGGCCTCTGACAATTCTGGATGCTGAAAGCAGTAGTTGGCTTAACTGTTTCAATCCAGCAAGGGTTTATTTTATTTATCTATCTATCTATCTATCTATCTATCTATCTATCTATCTATCTATCGTATATTCCACCTTCCCTTCAGGAACTCAAGGTGAGTTACTCAGTGTACTCAGTGCTTTCTTCCACTTTTTTCCCCACAACCACCCTGTGAGGTAGGTCAGGCTAGAGCAAAAATAGAAGCTACAAAGCAAGACTGACAGTTTTACCAAGAACAAAACTAGTGTGCCTAACATGGCTAATCCAATTTTCATGTGAAAGTTACCTAACAGACAGCAGCAACATTAAAACAGAGGGGGGTGGGGTGGGAATCAATCCCTTATGCAAGAATGGGGGGGGGGGAATGAATCACATGGTGCCGTTCAATAAAAGAACCCAATTTATATAACATGCAGGAGATCCATGGTGCCCTGCCCCCTCCCACTGCCCTAGAGATCAGGAACATGCTTCAAACATGCCTCATGTGATCTTCAAAGGTGCGGCTGGGAGTATAGACCACAGCCCAAATAGGGCAGGTTTTGCCTGGGGACACAGGCTAACCTTGCTTTATGCAGCTCAAGGATACCATATTGTTACTAAAGTTCGCTAGAAAATCCACAATTTTTACTGCACCCCAATAATTCTGTAAACCCAGCAGCTGAGCTGCCCTGAGTTTCTAGTCTCTTGAGCTCTGGTGGCTCAACAGACTGGTAGTCTGTTATTAACATCTGCTGCTTGCAATTACTGCAAGTTCGAGTCCCA
>JANHZT010001981.1:127503-143596 GCA_032468215.1 Stegonotus admiraltiensis | reverse complement strand
GAATTCCTAAAACAGCCAAGCTGTCTTAGGAATTCTGGGAGTTGAAGTCTACAGGGTGTGAAAGAGCCCAAGTTTGCCTACCACTGTACTAGACTATACAGTAGAGTGAAAGGGACTAGGGTTGCATCATTGGGTGACTCATAATAACCTGATCAAATCTATGCCACAAGGTTGCTGTGAGAATAACAACAGGAGAACCAAGTACAGTCTGTTTACAATACCAGCTTATCTCCCTGTAGATATAGGTATTCCTCGTACAGATATGAACTGTAAGTAGTCCTTAACTTACAACCATTCATTTAGCAACTATTTAAAGTTACAATGGCAATGGAAAAAATAATTTACAAGTGATTTTCAGAGTGCAACCACACTCACCTGATCAAAATGCGGGCACTTGGCAACCCACATGTTGGCCAATTGATCACCATTGGCGACCTTCTTGGCTGGCTTCTGACAAAGTCAATGGGGGAAACCAGATTTGCTTAACAACCGCACAATTGTTTGACAATCGTGGTAAAAAAACTGTCATAAAATTTGGTGCAATTGACTTAACAACTGCCTAGCTTAACAATGGAAATTCTGGTAGCAATTGTGGTTGTAAGTTGAGGACTACCTATATGTAGAAATTAAAAGCCAAGTAAAGTTGCCTGGTTTATTAACTTATCCACTTTATATGCCACACCTTTAACCAAGATGTATTATGGTTGCTTAGAGGCAACTTTCAATCCAAGAAAGCAGGAAACAGTTGTTTACAGATCTTCAGTATCAGCCAACATAGATGCCAAATGCCCTTTGAGGTTTTTTTTGACATAGACAATTCTTCTTGATGTAGTAAGAATTTAAATATTACTGAAGGTGACTCTAGTTCTCATGGACTATGAATGCTAACCAGTGGTGGGATTCAGCCAGTTCGCACCACTTCAGGAGAACCAGTTGTTAACTTTCTGAGCAGTTTGGTGAACTGGTTGTTGGAAGAAATCATTAGGGCAGCGAACTGGTTGTTAAATTATTTCAATCCCACCACTGATGCTAACATGCTTGTGAAGAAGGCACCGAAGAGGCTGTACTTCCTAAGAATGCTCAGGAAGATAAATCTATCTCAGCATGTACTTCTGTCCTACTATCGCGGCACCATTGAGAGTGTCCTGACATACAGCATTCTTGCATGGTATGGGAGCAGCTCTGTAACGGACAAAAAACTCTACAGAGAATAATTAAAACTGCCCAGAATATCATTGGGCTCCAGCTACCAGCCCTGGACAACATCTTCGAACCTCACTGTTTGAGGAAGTTGCATAACATTCTACTTACAATCTTTTTGGACTGTTGCCTTCTGGCAGAAGATACAGAACAATTAAAACTAGGACCACACGTTTTCTGAATAGTTTTTATCCCAGAGCTATAATTGCACTCAATAATGAACTAAAGGGCCACCATCAGTGAGCTGTTGGACAGCATTACTTGGTCTGTTGTGTGGATGTTTGGGTGGTTTAGGGATGGGGAATTTGTGGTAGGTGGGTGGGTGTGTTTGGGGATTGTTTTGTGTGTTGGACCTGGTCTTTGGGTGTTAAGTGAATTTCGTTGTATGGGTGTATTGTGTATACACGTACAATGACAATAAAGTTATTATTGTTATTATTAGTTGCAGTGGATTAATTGTCACTAATAGGGCTACCATTTCTGGGCTGCCAAGAACTGGATGACCACTAGCTGGCAGTAAAGGAAGATAATTTTTTGTATTGCTTGCTGTCCTCTGACAGTTATCTCAATTTTTGTAGCCCAGATATGATAGCTCTAGTCATCGGTATTTGCTACCCACATTAGTAAACATTAGAAGCAACCTAGAACTAAGGAGAAATTTCCTAATGGTGAGAACAATTCACCGATTGTTAATTAACAATTAACCAGGTTGCCTTCAAAAGTTGTGGGTGCACCATCCCTTTTAAGAAGAGACTGGACAGCCATTTGTCTGAAATAGTATAGGGCAATGCTGGGTTTCAATTTTTTTTGCTACCGGTTCTCTGGGTGTGGCTTGGTGAGCGTGGCATGCTTGGTGGGCATGGCAGGGGAAAGATGCTGTAAAATCTCCATTCCCTCCCCAATCCAGGGGAAGGTTTCTGCAAAATCCCCTGGATTTTCCTGGGGATCAGCTAGGACTTGGGAGGCAGAGAATAGACGGGGGCAGGGCCAGCCAGAATTTTTACTACCAGTTCTCCGAACTACTCAAAATTTCCGCTACCGGTTCTCCAGAACTGGTCCGAACCTGCTGAAACCCACCTCTGGTATAGGGTCTCCTGCTTGAGCAGGGGCTTGGACAAGACCTCCAAGTTTCCTTTCCTTCCAACTCTTGTTATTCTGTTAAAGTTCTGTTATGCCAAAAGGAAAAAAAAAAAGCAAAGCACAACCCTTTCACTATTTTTCAAGCAAGCATAATTGCTATTTCCTTGTTTCTCAAATTCCTGAGAATTCCACAAGGATTTCGGAGAGGCCACCCTGAAAAAAACCAGGTCTGATTCACACTCTTCCTACATAGGATAACCTTTGGCCCTTCGGCATAATTTTCTCCATGAAGTTTGACCACAAGAAAAGGAAAATGATTCAAACAGCTTTCCAGGCAGCATTATCAGCCTCTCTAGGGAATCCATGATACAAATGTGCAAAACAACATTATTTACACATTTTCTCTAATTGTCTTTAATGATATCATCAGCCAAGAGTGGGATTGGGAAAATTTGGATGCAGTTCCTAAGAACAGCCATGCTATGACACCATCAAAGTTGTGGGAACTGAGCCTCCTTCACAGAGCTGATGGAGATAGGATTTTCACTGGCGTAGCTAAAATTGTGCTAGCACAACTCAGAATAGCCTTTGTTCCCTCCAGCCATGTTATTAAGATGGGTGTTTACAAGGACTTCTCCAAATTTCCATCATGTCCATATATAATACTGGAACCATGCAAGTATTATTTGCATATTCCAAAGAACACAGAATTGCTTCAAGTAACTAGAGAGGAAAAGATGAGTGTCTTATACAACTTTGGGACGTCCCAGCTCTGCAGCCTCATTTCACACACTGTGAACAGGGCTAGAAATTTTGCAAAGGGCCTCCATGTAGCCTCAGCCTGCAGAAAGTCAATAAGGAACTATAGAGGCTGTTTCACCATGGGAAGTCCACACCAGAGGTGGGTTTCAGCAGGTTCTGACCAGATCTGGAGAACTGGTAGCGGAAATTTTGAGTAGTTCGGAGAACTGGTAGTAAAAATTCTGACTGGCCCCACCCACATCTATTCTCTGCCTCCCAAGTCCCAGCTGATCGGGAGGAAATGGGGAATTTGCAGTACCCTGGAGTGTGATGGGAATGGAGATTTTGCAGTATCTTTCCCCTGCCACGCCCACCAAACCACACCCACCAAGCCATGCCATGCCTACCAGGCCACACCCACAGAACCGGTAGTAAAAAAATTTGAAACCCACCACTGTTCCACACACTAAGGCTGAAGAATTTTGGAAAATTTCCTTACCCCTTAAAGAAAAAGCCACTTAGCTTCATTTAGATAGTGAAATCTCTGTGGCATTTTCCCTCAGCAAATCATATGAATTAATTGCCAGACCTTGCCATTGTGAGGACTGAAATGTTTCAGATCTGTTCATCCAGTTGCCAGAACTCATTTAGTATCAAATCAAGATTCTGCTAGTGATTTTCAAAGATTCTCTCTCCTTCCTTTAGATTAATTTATCTGATGAAACATAACCCACTGGGTTGCAAAGGAATTAAGCTCGCAATAATTGAGCTCCCTCTGTGTCAACAAACACAGTTAGTCCTCAACTTACAATCACAATTGGGAGCAGAATTTATGTTGCTAAGCAAGGCAGCTATTAACACCCAATTTGACAACTATTTTTGCCACTGTTGTTAAGCAAATCACTGCAGTTGTTAAGTGAATCATGCGGTCATTAAGAGAATTCAGCTTCCCCCATCGACTTTGTTTGTCGGAAGTTGGCTGGGAAGGGACCTGGGATCCTGCAACTGTTGTAAATACCTACAGCTGCCAAGCACCCAAAATGTGATCAGGTGACTGTGGTGGTTGTAAGTGCAAGGACCAATCACAGGTCATTTTTTTCAGTGTAACAGTCACTAAATGATTGGTTATAAGTCGAGGACTACCTGTAGATCGACAACATGGCACATCCCTTGCATAGGAAATTGGCCTGCAGGGTTGACTTAGCTATTTGCTCTCCTCACTGGACTTGACTAAACATTCAATGTACACATGGGGTTAATGATGATGATGTTAATCATTCAGTCATGTCTGAGTTTTGGCGATTCTATGGGCCAGGTCTCTCCACATCTTCCAATCTTGCAATATTTCTTTGAGTTTTTCTACGCTCTGACTGGTGTCAGCTTTGATAGTCTCCAGCCACCGTGTTTGTTGATGGCCTGGTTTCTTTTTACTGCAGACTCTTTCAAACATAATTGCTTTCTCCAGAGAATTCCTCTGCATGACATGGCCAAAGTAAGTGAGACACAATTTCATGATTTTGCCTACTAGTGACATGTCTAAAGTTATGTGCTCCAGTACTTGCTTATTAGTTCCCTTGGTATCATTGGTTGTTTTGGAATAGGTGAGAGGAACGATGCAGGTGATCATTTGATACAATTGAAGACCCTCTTTTTTCAGCAAGCCGGGCTGGCCTAAGTTTTTTAATTATGCTTTTAATTGGGATTTTAAATTGGGTTTTAAATTGTCTGGCCAAATTATCTAATTATTTTAATTGTTTTTAACTTTTGTACTGTCTGTATTTTATGGTTTTGGCTGTTCACCGCCCTGAGTCCTTGCGGAGAAGGGTGGTATATAAATTGAATAAATAAATGAATAAATAAACAATTTTGCCAAGAAAACAGAATACATAGTTCAAACAGCAATACACATATATATCCGCTTATACACATGGACCTCACTAAATGGACTTTACCATAATCAGATTGACTATGTCTTGACCTATGCAGACATCAATGGACCATATCAGTCCTTGCTGTTAAGGACTGACGTCAGCAAAAGTTTGCTGTCACCAAAATCCCCACTACGTATATAATAGAGGTGAAAAATAGGTTTGAACTACTGGATGCTGCTGAGAAAACGTCTGATGAACTGGGGTAGAAAATTCAATTGACCATTATTGGAATTGCAAAAAAACACATACCTTATATGGGAATATAAAAGATTCTTAGAATATACATCCCTATTCACCTTTAAAGGACAGGACCTCAGACAATCTGAAAATTAAAAGACACATCCTCACACATATTCAACAAACATTTCACAAGTCAACTTCCAACAGTGGTGAGGAGATGGTACATATGTCACCAAGCTAGGTCAGACCAAGGAAGGCCATTGGGACTGTGGGTATAAATTGGCCTAGAAAAGAGGGGGCAAAGAATGAGCACTGGATAGTACCATCAAAGAGGAGATGAATTTAAGATGCTCAGTTGAGGAACCTTTTCCCTTACATCACCATTTTATCATCCACTGTAGACTCTACAGCAGAGGTGGGTTTCAGCAGGTTTTGACCAGTTCTGGAGAACCGGTAACAGAAATTTTGAGTAGTTCAGAGAACCGGTAAATACCACCTCTGACTGGCCCTGCCCCCATCTATTCCCTGCCTCCTGAGTCCCAGCTGGTCAGGAGGAAATGTGGATTTTGCAGTAACCTTCCCCTGGAGTGGGGAGGGAATGGAGATTTTACAGTATCTTTCCCCTGCCATGCCCTTCAAGCCGCGCCCACCAAGCCATGCCACGCCCACCAAGCCACGCCCACAGAACCAGTAGTAAAAATTTTTGAATCCCACCACTGCTCTACAGTCATTGTTTGATTCCTATTTTAGTCATCTTCATCTAGTAACACCAAGCAGTGATGGTGGGAGTTGCAGTCTGTCACCCATAGGGCCCCGTTTCTCAACTCTTGGTAAAGGAAGAAAGGGAAATAGGTCGTTCCTTTAGATCTCTCAAAGCAAAGTATCCTCATTTATTTTCAAGAATGCCTCAGTTTATTGGTTATAAAATTGACTAATGACATTCCTCGTGAGACTTAATGGGAGCCTTTGCCAGTAAATATAGTCTTGCACACTGCAAACCAAACATGCTCTGCATAAAAATGCTGAGGCTGGAGATGAGGAAGACATAAAAGGAGTGCATTTTATGAGGGCAGGAAGTGGATTTTCTGACAGGATTAATGACTAGAGAAGAAGAAACAGCCGACTGGGTAGATGGGGAACAATTCAGCGCAGCTCTGAAAATGAATGGGCACACAGATTGGCTGAGGGTAACACATGGCCCCATAATGTGCCTTCCCAGTTTCTTTAGCCCACGCGCTGGGGTCAGGACTGAGCTGGTGGGATCCTATTTCAGAACGAAAACAGAGCCACTCCAAATGCTTTTGGTTAAACACAAGTTTCTTGACTGGAGCCAAAAGTGCCAAAAACCAGCTGTTTCTGCTGCAGTTCTTCAGGGGAGTGGTGCTAAATGCAATGAGCCCTGGGGCTTTAAGTGGGGGAAAGGCAGAGGGGCAAATATGTGGGTCAGGAGTATTGCGAAAGGAGCCAAAGACATATGTCTGTACATGGCACACACATCTAGAAAAGAGTTGGGCAATCTTTAGGCCTCAAAGAGACACAGCCGAGGCTGGGTTTAATTGCCCAGCCAGGCTCTGCTAAGACTACTGTGAGCCACTGCCAAAAGAAGAAACTCAAGGGAGCAATGGCTGGGCCAGAACAACTGGAGTTGGCTTCTTCAAACAGCTGTTCATCAAAGACCAGCTGAGGAAAACTTCAGGCCTGGAGGAAGAAAGGGATGAACAGAAGCAGCACAGAGTCATTTGATGCACAGAGAAAGATAATGATCATAGCAATCACAAGGCCTGAATGACTATATTAATATAGAATGTACAGATTGTGAAGAAAAAAGGAGCAATCTTCTATTACATCAGATCATTCTGTCTAATTCTATTGTCTACTATCCTTGTTTTTAAAATTTCAGCCCTACTTGGAATAGTAGGAGCTCATCCTAACACTGAGCTGTGGCTCATACTCAAAAAACAACATGTGCATGGGTAAATGTCCACATATATAATAAAATATATATCCCTCTGTAGCGAACTGAGCCAGAAGTGTGCGGCAGCAGCCAAAAAGGCTAATATAATCCTTGGTTGTATAAACAGAAACATAGAATCAAAATCACATGAAGTATTAGTACCTCTTTATAAAGCCTTAGTAAGGCCACACCTGGAATAATGCATCCAGTTTTGGTCAGCACACTACAAAAAAGATGTTGAGACTTTGGAAAAAGTCCAAAGAAGAGCAACTAAGATGATTAAAGGCCTGGAGATTAAAACATATGAAGAACAGTTGCAGGATTTGGGTTTGGCTAATTTAGAGAAGAGAAGGACTAGTGGGGACATGATAGCAGTATTCCAGTATTTGAGAAGCTACCACAAAGTGGAAGGGGTCAATTTATTTTCCAAAACACCAGAGGGCAGGACAAGAAACAATGGATGGAAACTGATCAAGGAGAGAAGCAACCTGGAATTAAGGAGAAACTTCCTAATAGTGAGGACAAGTAATCAATGAAACAGAAGTTGTGGATGCTTCATCACTGCAGGTTTTTAAGAAGGGACTTGCCTGAAATGGTATAGAGTCTCCTGCTTGAACGGGGTTGGACTAGAAGACCTCCAAGGTCCCTTCCAGCTCCATTCTGATTGATTGCCTCTGGGAATCAGGAAAAACCTCAGTGCTTGATTAGTGGTTTGTCTAAACTGGTCATTAAAAAAACTATTTCAGTAGCAGATGTGAGCTTGGTAATAGGGCACCATTGAATAAATTCATAATTCTGCACCGGATGTTGTCCTCCAATTTTAATGGATGAAGAGGGAGTTTCATTTCACAAAGCTATAATTTAGAGGGGTAGCAGCCCAGGACAGAAAAATTCCTCCTTCTAAGCTTTTCACAGCTGCTGCTTTTTTGTGATCTTGGTTACCTACTATAATTCTTCCCCACTGAGATGATCAACTTGTATCTAGATCCTTCTGAAGTATGGATACGGATTTACATGATTAAAAGCTGCTTCCTACAAATAATAAAAAATCCCTCTCCATAGAAAACAGATGTGTTAAAGATAAGACCATCACAAGGGTGAAATCCAGCAGGTTCTGACAGGTTCTGGAGAACTGATAGCAGAAATTTTGAGCAGTTCGGAGAACTGGAAAATACCACCTCTGGCTGGCCCCAGAGTGGGGTGGGAATGGAGATTTTACAATATCCTTCCCCCAGGAGTGGGGAGGGAATGGGGATTTTGCAGTATCCTTCCCTGCAACGCCCACCAAGCCATGCCCACCAAGCCACATCACGCCCACCAAACCACGCTCACAGAACAGGTGGTAAAAAAGTTTGGATTTCACCACTGCCACATCAGTACAATTATCTTTAATAGTTAATTTTCTGTGGTCAGATGAGGTAGGGAAGACCTGTATACAGAATGTATGAGCTGCCTATATGACAGATAGCTTACATGTCATATAATCCAACCGTTCACTTTTGCAGGGAACCACTCAAGTGTCCATGATTGGGGGTCACCCAAGACTCCATTTACAAAATGCCAATAAAGGGAAAACTAAATTGTAACATGTTTAAATTTCTGCTAATGCTCAGCCTGAATCTTTGCTTTTTTCATTTTAATCCTTTGTCCTTATCAAGCTTAAGGTATCAACAGAGAACAGATTGTTCCCCTCTAGGTATGTTACACTTTTATAGAGTTATGTAGCTCATTATTATACCAATCATCAGTTTTCAAGTTAAATATGATCAGGGATTTTAATCGTTCCTCATGGGACTTGGTTTCTAGACCCCTTAATCGTGGTTGTAACTTCTCTGAATCCACTTCACCTTCTCTGTGTCTCTTTTAAAATGCAGTGTCTTGAACTCATCATAACTCCAAAACAAATCTAACTAGCAACGAGTACAATGGGACAATTACTTCTAGCTATCTGGGTATGGCATTGGTATTGCAAAAATCCTGCATCGGTCTCTTTAACTGCTGCATCTCACTGCTTGATCATATTCAGTTGATGATCCACTACCACCGATAGATCCTTCTCGCATTTACTTGTGCCAATCGAGGTGTCAACACTGAATCCCTTTGCTTCTTAATGCCTTAATGCTTTTCAATTTGCCAATGAACTGGTGGGAGGGAAGGGGGAAATGGAATGACAAGAATGTATGGAGAGATCATGAGAGCTTTGAAGTCATCAAGGTCTCCACTGCAGGTGCTTGAGGAAGAGATGGACTCTCCCATAACAAAAGGACATCTTATAATTGGACAATGTGATCACCAGGGGTAGGGAGAAGGGAAGCATTTGTGTGGGAAAAACAGAGTTGCTTTTGTTTCTTCGGTACCAATATGGCGTATCCAATAAAGTTTTTCTTTTGGGAATTCAAATCCCCCGAGAGTGTTTCCTTGTTTTGGGTTCTCTAGTTGGACAGTTGACACCGGGTCTCCTTCATCCAGGATTTGTTTTTTTCCTCTATTCAGATGGAAGATTCACACTGGTCACCACTGAATATCATGATGCTGGATTTTTGTTCAAAGTCAAAAAAACGTTCAATGATTTTGTCGTTTAGAATCTAATCAATCATCTGCAAATTTGAACAGCATCGCTTTCATCTATTCCACTTTCTAGAAATTGTAATGTTGAATAACACAGAGGCAAAGATGGAGTTGTACTGCACCCTATTTGACGCTTTCTTCCAGATGACTGAGAATGATTTATGATGTTCTGATGGGTGTGACTGCTCAACCGGTTGCCAAGTCTCCCTGTGGGTCTCTTGGCTGCTGTCCACAAAGTTACATCCTGGTTTGCCAACTCTTTGAAAAGAAAGCCCAGGACCCATAAAACTACTTAGACAGTTGACTAATCCATAATAAAATTCTGGGTTTTCCTCCAGACCTTCCCTATTCCCAGCATCTTCTATGGGTGCTTCCCTAATGGAGATTGCTGCTGGTTGGGAAATATATAGCAAGGGGAAGATCCCTCTGTGTGTGTGTGTGTGTGTGTGTGTGTGTGGATGTGGCAATATATTGGAATTTGGCAACTGAGGTGATATTTCTCGCCAGGACTGAGTCATCTTCTCAGTAGCTCTTACCCGATCCTAAATACCCTTGTCAAACCAGAATTCACATTCCATCTTCAGCACATGTCACTGTTTATCTTGAAACTTCTGCATACATTGCTGAGCTATGATGAGTTCGTGGGATCAACCACGACCCCATGGGCCCAACATGCCAGGCAAAACGGAGTCAACATTTTCCCCCACTCCATTCTGCCTGGCCGGTTGAAGTTGGTAGGCCAAGCCCATGTTGGGATCCGCCCTCCAAAGCAGGCTGGGACCTGTTCCGAAACGGTCTGGTCTTCTCTGTCAGGAATTGGAAGAATCTGCTTCATAAACAGTGCTTACCACAATGTTCAAATTGCAAAATCCAGACACTTTCCTCAAAACAAGCTGCTTGGACCTGCTTTCCTCCAAGCAAGGCCAAATAAGCAGTGTTGTGGTTTCTATCTAGCAGTGGGAGGCAAGAAGGGAGCTGTGCAGAAATAGCAATTGATGTATCGGACAGGCATGGAGAAAATCCAGGGTAAGTTCTCATTAGATCATGGAGCTCAGTGAGGCTTTAAAAAAAAAAGTGAAAAGGGTGTTGCTATTAGGGTAAAATGATGACACCACATTCAGTTCTGGTTACTATGATACAAAAAAGATGTTGAAGAACTAGGGAAGTCTGATCCAATGAAGAGAAGGAATAAGGTGAGATGGTAACAGTCTTCCAGAACTTGAGGGGTTGTCACAAAGAAAATGGGCTCCACCTATTTTCCAAAGCACCTGAAAGCAGGGCAAAAATTAATAGATGGAAGATTATCAAAGAAAGATCCAACCTAGAATTAAAGAGAAATGTTCTTTTAGTGAGAACAATTATTTAGTGGGATGGCTTGCCTCCAGAAGTTGTGCTCCATCACTGGAGGTCTTTAAGAAGAGATTGGGCAACCCTTTGTCCAGAATGTTATAGGGTCTCCTATCTTGAACAGGGGGTTAGACTAGAAGATCTCCAAGGTCTCTGATTGTTCTATGTTCTACATTTGGGACGCTACAAACACAATCCTGAGCTCTCAAGTAAAAAGCCAGACGACCAAGGCATCAATCAATCATGTGGAATGGAGAAAGATCCTGAGACCCTAGAAGACCAGACTTGACATAGAAAGCTGATGCAGGAACTGAACCAGTAGAAGAAAATGTGGAATCCCACCAAAGAGTGGAAATATTTTAATGTTTTGCTCTTCTACAGTAAATGCAAAACATTTTTGCCAATTCTCTAATGTTCCTTTTATTTCTCTCCTCTTTTCACTTCATATGTCCCTACATCACACCTTGATAAGCCCATTTCACACCACAAAACTCAGGAGGTCAACCTACTAACATTCTTTTTAACCCTATAATGCACTACTAGCTTCTTAAAATCATTTGACCTCATTCTAATGCTAACAGGACCCCATCCTATAAGAATAGAATAAATATGAATAATGAGTTTTAGGAGAAACAAGAAGTTACTGGTATATTGTTGAAGTTATATAACGGTTTAACATGGAAGAATACAACGGAAACTCTGCCACTAAAACAGATCAGTCCAGAAGACTATTTCTACTGGGTGAAATGAAAACATCAGTATGTCAATAAATGGTTAATGAAAATCCTAATGAGATTAAAAGATCGATGTACTGCATCAGTTGCCATATTATTCATTGCTTGCATGCATAACTGGAAATATATCATGAGGCAGGTTATTGTTCGAAAAATTTATTTACAGATTTTAATATAATTAACAATGTCTTCCATAAAATCTCCCCAAGTCCTGAAACAATAACAGATACTGCATTTCCATCATGTCCCACTACAACAAACAAGCAGTTGGCCTCTTAGGAAGTTGGGAGAAAATAAATCAGAAACATAAAATGTGCAAATTTAATTAGTTACCAATGAGATATGGTCTTCTGTGTGGTTTTTTTGGACTGCGCTAAATTTGTTGGGTGCAAACTAAACTGAAATCCCTTACATATAGTCCTCAATTTATGACTACCATGAGCCCAAAATTTCTGCTGCTAAGCGAGACATTTGTTAACTGAGTTTTGCCCCATTTTTTTGACCTGTCTTGCCACATTTGCTAAGTGAATCAGTGCTGCTGTTAAATTAGTACCATGGTTGTTAAGTGAATCTGGCTTTCCCATTGATTTTGCTTGCCCGAAGGTTGCAAAAAGGGATTACGTGACTCTGGGACACTGTCATAAGTGTGAATCAGTTGCCAAGCATTTGAATTTTGATCATGTGACCATGGGGATGGTGCAACGGTCATAAGTGTGAAGAATAGTCATAAGTCACTTTTTTCCCAATGCGGTTGTAACTTTGAATGGTCACTAAATGAACTGTCGTAAGTAGAGGACTATCTGTACTGGATTCACCAGTGCCCTCACAAGGAATAGATGATCTTGGGATTGATTCTTAGTCCTTCTACAATGATGCTCTCCTGCAAAGCAGCCAGAGAACAGAATTTCCGGCCTTAAAAATGTTAGTTTAAAATGTTATTTCCTGGGAGATTTATATGCTGCTCAGAAACTCATTTGGAGTAATGGACCACTTAACTAGGGACCCTGTTCTAGGGTCAAAATCAATTTCATTTTTTTAAAAAAAGAATTTTTGAAAATTAATTTTTTAAAAACAAATATCGTGTTTCCCCGAAAATAAGACCCTGTCTTATATTTCTTTGAACCCTGAAATAAGCGCTTGGCCTTATTGCCATGAGCTCAAACGCCTGTTTGGGCTTATTATCAGGGGATGTCTTATTTTGGGGGAAACAGGGTATTAACAGTAATTTCATATAAATAGGCTTAAAATAAATATGTCTTGCATTAGATTTATTATGGGAAAGCAATTTACAGTGATTCTTACCATCAATACCTTTCTCCTCCACAAAAACATTAATCTTACCAGCAGCTTGGAGTAAACAATTTGTGGAGAACTGCTAGTAGATTTAGGGATAAAACTGAACTCAAGAAACTTCTAACAAAAACGGCCTTAGAAGCACAGCAATCAAAATTATGGTGCTTTTGTTCAACACATGTTCATCAAATTGTGAGAAAACTATTGGAAAAAAAGAGCCAATTAAATACCCTGTTTCCCCCAAAATAAGGCATCCCCTGATAATAAGCCCAATCAGGCTTTTGAGTGCATGGCAATAAGGCCAAGCGCTTATTTCGCGGTTCAAAAAAATATAAGACAGGGTCTTATTTTCGGGGAAACACGGTAGTTAGCTAACACACACATACACAAATATACACATACCCTATAATGAAACCTCAGCACAGCAAGTTTCAAGGCAAATGGCCCCATTTTATCATAAAGTCTTTTTTTTTTAAAGTTGAAACATCACATTTTCCTTCAAAGCAGCTGATTCAGTTCATTTTCTCCATAAAAATGCTTTCAGGACAATAGGAACAAGCTGTTAAAAATCTGGCTAAATCTTTTTGATTTGCAGGGAAATTATTTGTAGCTTGGTTTGCCCATAGAGGCTGCCACCTAGTGACCAAAAAATGTATTGTTCTGTGATAACAAAGGCCTCTGAATTTTAAGCAACTAATTCTTATAATAATAATTTGTCATTTTTTTATGACACATACTTCCTTAGATTATTGAATATTTTTTTATGCTGAGCTATTTTTTCTCATGAACCTATAAAAAAAAACAGGTGGAGTCATTTTGACTAGACAGGATGATCTGCTTTAAAAGTTCATAGAGTTGCAAAATGTCATTCACTGAACATGCAGGCAGAACTCTGACTACAATTCCTACGATGTTCTGTGAATTGGAGTAAATAAACTGTGTATAAAATTATTGCTTTTATGTAGATTTACATGCATAGTTCACAAGACCATACAACTGAAAAAAAATCTGTTCAACAATATCCAGGCTGATGTTTAATGAAAAAATTAAAATTGAATGGATGGTAGCATGCACTATTTCATATTTGTATTTTCCTACTGAGAGATCGAGAGATAATTCTACAAGGAGATAAGCAAATTGTTCCAAAATGGAGATAGTGTAGATCCTATAGGACATAATTTTTTTTCTTTATTTTAAAAAAATTGAGGATTAAGGAATAGGGAGAGCGCTAGAAGATTGCTCCATGAAACTGGGGATACCAGTAGGTTTCTCTTCTTTATAGCAAATCAAGAATATAAAACACCCACAGTAACAATTATAACCAATTCTTTCACGCTGATCTCCCTACACAATGTAGATTCTGATCCTATAGAAAGATCTGGCACTTCAACATTTCTTTAGCAAAGTCACACCACCACATAAAAAGAGAGCTCTGTTAGTCCAATCCTTCGGCCTTTCTTTTTTGTCTTGCCATCACGGCCTCTAGCTCCGACATTTTCCCAGAATCCTAGAAAAAAATAATAGAAAACGAAGGATGAAATGCTTGACTTCAAGCACAAAACTCTTACTATGTTATCTACTTCTTTAAAACTTTGGCATCCTTTTGTGCTTGTCCCATCCCTCTCATCCCTCCTCTTCAAATCCTTATATCTTTGCTGAATCTTGCTAGATTTCTTAGTTTCTTGTGATCTTGATGGTCAAGAATGGTCTCAGTTCATCATCCTTCTCCCAACCCTTAGAAGAGGTTTCAAAATCCCTGGTACCTTTAGGAGGGCTTTCTGGATGGTAACCTGGCTGTAGACTCGAGGTCCTTCTTCTGGGTTGATAGCTCTCAACTCATCCTTTTGCAAGGAAAGGAGCTGAGTGCCATTCAGAATTCCCAAGGCATTGACAATCCTACAGGAAGGAGGGGAAAGAGTAGGTGGAATAAATAGAACATCATAAGAAAAAGGAGTCACTCCATTCAAACTCTGAAGCCGATTTGAAAGTGACCTCTAACTAGATCACACTTTGGCAGCTCTTTTGACCAAATAGTAGAAGAATGTCTAAAGCACCAATTAAAAAAATCCCCATTGGGTTTAATTTATTTACTTAGCATAAGATGAAGTTACATTAGTTAGGAGACCACAATTCTAATGCAGAGTAATAGTTTGTCTGCCTAAGATTGCTAGCCCTCCTTGATTCACGCTCATATATTTTCCAAGATGTGCCACAGGGGGCGAGCTAACTCTACACCAGAAAGAAAAACGAATCACTTTTCTTCAGCTTCATTAGGGGTTCTCTCTCCTTCCACCGAATTCACCTAACGAATGTGCATTGCAATTGGGCAGGTCCAGTGCCAGCAGGATTCTAACTGCATGAAGCTCATCTCCCCACCAAAGTGGGATCTATTTATCTGCTTGCATAGAACATGTTTTTGAACTGCTAGGTGGCCTGAAGCTGAGCTGAGTGATAGAAGCTCACCCCGCCATGCAGTGCTAGAACTCGAACCACTGATACAAAGACTATCTCTGACGTTATTAGGTCACTGAGTGACCATACTTCCTTCACCATTGGGTAAGCAACAGCCAATCAGATAGTTGCTATGTCTACATTGACTGATGTTAGCCAGTGAGAGACTACTCCCCCTGCCCCAATCAAACAGGAATCTTATTTAACACAGTTTTACTCTTAGCTTTAGTTACCATCTATTACATATAAACCTAAAATCCACAGTTAATCATAGTTCAGCGGCAAATTTTAGAAGCCTATCAACTAATTCAGGAAAGCTGTTGCTGCTCCTCTATATTGTGGCAATTGAGAAGTCATTCAATGAAAGATTAGTAGTTTGTCAACTATAGAGAGTGTTGACATGCATGGCATCTCTGATGTAGAATCTACCGTATTTTTCAGAGTATAAAATGCATTGGAGTATAAGACGCACCTTAATTTTTGGGGAGGAAAATAAGAAAAAAGCTGATTGGCAGGTGGATGGGCCTTCAGGAATATCCCCAATCAGCTGTTCCCAGAGGTGAATTTTAGCAACAAGTTCCTTGGTTGTGAGCTCTGTGCCTTGCTTTTTTTTT